>CM029387.1:10075985-10168485 GCA_017165825.1 Hepsetus odoe
AGGCTACCAGCTCACTCATTTGAAATACATTCTTATGACCAGTAGATGTTTTTGCTCTAGCAATGATGTCTGCTTTAATAAGACCTAACGTAAAAACTATTGCCAGTTTATTTAAAAGATGGCATCCCAAACTGTTTTTAATGTGCCAAAATACACCTCCTGCATGGCCTATACATAAAATGTTAGAAAAAAAGTGAACCTCTGCAAAGCTGATTGTTTTGAGTCTCCTGTTCAAGACTGGGTGAGGGATTTTTCTAATATGTCCGTAGTTCTCCTCACACTACAGTCATGAAAAAATGCTCAGAGCATGAACAGGAGCTATAACAGAACCTCTGAATCAATAACATCCAAACAATCATGACAAAAAGGTTGCCTAAATTAAGTGAAAGTGACTGCTTGTCATTGTGAAGCACACAACACACAGTGAGACACAAAAAAAGCATTTCTTTGCATTTCACCCAAACACACACATACAGAAGGTGGCAGCTATGTCCAGCGCCCAGGGGGCAGTGACAGGGACAGTACCTTGCTCAAGGGTACCTCTGGGCAACCTGCTGGTCCTTCCAATCCTGTGGCCTAGTCCCTAACCACTAGTCCACCGCTGCCCCGTGTTGTACTTGTAGTCCTTTAGCAGCAAGCCTTAGTAGCAAAAACACTTACACTCACATTTCATAAGACCAACAGCTGGCAAGGAATACAAGTAGAAAGAAAAGAAGAGATCATTTTCAGCTTTTGCTCTCTTGCTTTAGTATTAAAATTAACTTTATATTTCTGTAAATATTTGTATGAACACGTGTTTACAGCTATAGTTAAGTGAAAGTGACTACTTATAATTGTGAAACACAGGACAGCACACAGTGAACCACAATGAAATGCATCCTCTTTTATCCCATACACACCTTGCAGCAGTGGGCAGCCAGTTCCGGTGCTCAGGGAGCAGTGATGGGGACAGTAACTTGCTCAAAGGTACCTCAGGACTACTGGTCCAGGATTCACACCTAAAACCTTCTGATCCTGGTGCCTAGTCCCTAAACAACAGGCCACCACTGCCCTGTAGCCTATATTATTAATACAGTCAAAATCAAAAATTTTGAGAATGACACAAAAATTCCTTTTCATTTTCATTTTTTGCTGCCGCCGTTTTTATGATGCTAATTTGCATAAACTTCAGAATGTTATGAAGAGTGATCAGATGAATTGCAGATATTTCCAAAGCCCCTCTTTGGGATGGCAGCAGGCAGGTGTGAGTGCATGTGCACACACAGTGAGGTGAAGACTTTTGGAGGACGTACTGGTGTCAAGAAGGTCAGAAAAGAAACCACTTCTCTCCAAGAAAATCATCAGGCACAGACTGATATTCTGCAAAAGGTACATTGATTGGACTGCTGAGGACTGGGGTCAAGTCATTCTGCCACAAATTCTGACAAACTCCAAGAACTGATTATGCAAGAATGGGCTCCATCAGTTAGGATTTAGAACGGAAGTTGACTGGCAGCATGCCAGGGCGAACGACAGATGTCTTGAAAAGAAAAGGCCAGCACTGCAAATATCAACCCTTTGCATAAACCTGATGTAATCATCAATTAAAGCCTTTGAAACGAATATTATGAAAAACGCAATATGAAGAGCTTGTAATTATACTTCAGTTACCATAGAAACATCTGACAAAAGATCTAAAAACACTGAAGCAGCAAACTTTGTGAAAACCAATCTTCTTCTTCTTCTTTTTCTTTTGCCTGCTCCCGTTTAGGGGTCGCCACAGCAGATCAGCTGTCTCCATTTCAAACTTTCTGAAAACCAATTCTTGTGTCCTTCTCAAAACTGTTGGCCACAGCTGTATATAGACTTCCAATTTCTTAAATGCCCTGATATTAGTGTAACCAATGTTACTTGACTCAGTTTCTCTCTTACTATCACACATGATGTTTATGTGGTTTCATGCACCAAAACCAGATATCACTGTTTTTACATTATCATTTTCCATTGATTTTGATGACTTAAAATGAAACAGCCTTTTTGCAACTTCAAGATTTCTATACACATTGCTTTACTAAATAATTACTTTTTTCAGACTTAAACCCTCTTTACAACTTCATTGTGTTTTTGCGCTAAACTGCTCTTTTTTCGGGACGGTTCTTCTTTTCTGGCTACTCTGTCATTTTTGTATATTACCTTTTTCCATTATTTGCATTATATTTAGCAGAGAAAGCAGCAAAATGCTGTTTCTAGCTAAACAGTCTTTCTGTGTAAATACTGTATATAGACAGAGAGACATGCAGACATGTTTTTGGTTTTGTTTTTAAACAACATCAAGTCTGTTATAACTAATACAAGCTAGAATCATGAATTATTAATATGTTCAAATGAAGTGAAATCTCAGATCATTTCACATCTCAGAACATTATACTGTAGCACCATTCCAGACAAAGCCGGATGAGATTGATAGGAACAATATAAGAACATGTGATACTGTGTTGATTCTGATGGTAAACATTATAAACAAGCTCATTAGGAACTGGTCTGTCTGCGGAGAGTTAAACGAAAGGAAGCTGACCTGTATAAGCTGTTCCTCATGGCTGTTTCTGTGGAGACACATCCAAGTAATTAAGAGAGTGTGAGCAGCCAGGGACTGTGTGTATTCCCTATGTACAGCCTCATTAGAGGGACATTTAAGGTAATGTCAATGTTGTCTCCAACCTAGAGAAAACACACTGGCTTCTGGGGGCATTTACACGTATATGCTAATACAAAAGTTGTTTAGGGGTAGAAAAAGGTCACCCCGAGGCATATCTAGCTTTCTGTGGTACAGTAACTGTCATTTTAGATTGGATGTCATTTCAGTTCTCAATATTACCCTTAAAAATAGCTCAGCCAGAAATCAAATGAATGCAACTCTTAAGCCAGTCGTCCAGGAAATTTTATGGTGTTGGTAGTTTTTCACTGGAGTTGTAATATTAAGATAACAAAACACTCTAGTGGTAGTGTAGTTGCCTATGGACCAATGGCTCAAGAGGTCCCAGGTTCAAATCCCACCTCCAGCTCTACCAGCACTGGGTCCCTGAGCAAGACCCTTAACCCTGAGTTGCTCCAGGGGGACTGTCCCTGTAATTAGGACATGGAAGTCGCTCTGGATAAGAGTGTCTGCTAAATGCCACAAATGTAAATGTAACAAGTAAAGCTTAAATAAGAGTGTTTGACTAAATAGTTGTAAACTGCCAGAAGTTATTGATTTACTTAAGTAGTTTCGTAGATTTTAAGAAGGACAAACAATAAAAAGTACTTACATGTACAATACAGCACTTTTTAGGGATTTCTCTGCTCCGATGTAGCTACTGAAGCTGGCAACCAACTGCTGAAGCTTTCAACACTTGACTTTATATCCAGATACATGTCAGACGTCATTATGAATTGGAAGGAAACTGAATTGGCGGAGTGGGTAAGGTTGACACATCATGAGTAAAAAATAAAAACTACTACATATTTCCAAATATCTCTTGGAAAAATGCCTCATAAAAAAAAAATGATGGGAAAGGAATATGTCCCCAATAAGGAAAAAGCTCATCCTAGACAAAGAGTAAGTTGAGCCAGTTACCTATCCTAGTAAATTCTGATTAAAAATAATTTCATTCCATTAAATGTTTTAATTTAATTTTTAATACTTTCACATGTTAATTATTTTTTAAGCATATGGACACTTTTTATTTAAACTATTATTTTTAACTATTTTAATTTAAGCTATTTTAATTTTTCATTGATTTCAGGATTTGATTTCATGCTTTCTACACTTTAAAGTAAAGAATAAAGGTTGAAATATAGCGATATGTAGTACACGGCCTTCAACGTTTAAAAGTACAGTTAAGTTTACGTTTGTATTCAAGTCTTTCGAGACCATGGATCTCATGGAGTATTCTTCCACTGAACAACAGCCAAACCCAGTACACTCCTGTCTTTTAGAAAGATCAGCTGTTCTTCAAATATGGGGTTAATAACTCAAAACCTTATGCCTGGCAGGTTTGTTTTACTTGTGCATTGATTCTACAGGATTTTGGGAGGATTTCATGTTCAAATTAAGAAGGTTTTGAATATTATGCAAATTGCTTGTTGGTCCTTAAGACTTGTTTGGTTTAAAACCAAGATGAAACAACAGCTATGGTCTCATTGTTAAGCATAGTTTAAGCCAAAAGTCAAAATGCTGTGCTGTATCACCACCTTGAGGCTGGTTGCTTCCCTATTTGTGGATGAGAACCCATATGTAGAAAGACTTCAGATTTTGTAGCAAATGGCTAATGCCAAGCTTGTCAAATGCCTGCTGAAAGATGACTTTTTGATGGCGGCTATAAAGTTTTTGGCCTTTTTTTTCTTTGGTGGCCTAGTGGTTAGGTTGTCAGCCACAAGATCGGAGGATCGGGGGTTCGAACCCCTTCCCAATGGGTTGCCCTGAGGTACCCTTGAGCAAGGTGCCGTCCCCGTCCCGCTGGCGACCTGTCCAGGGTGCGTCCCCCGTCCTCGCCCTGTGTGCGCTGGGTTAGACACCAGCACTCCCCTGCGACCCCGTTTGGGACCAGCGGCAGAAAATGGATGGATGGATGGAGAATGGATTTCTCAAAGAGGCAATTTTGCAAATTTGCAGCATAATGCGCAAGTAGAGCTTAGTGCAGAAGTGCAAAAAATAAAAGTATAGTCAGTCTAGTTTACCTTCTGTTGTGTTTAACTTCCCAAAAGCACTCAAACATAATTACATTACTGTGGCGCACCGAGCTTAGAAATGGCTTTTGTAACTTATTTCATTTACATTCCTTTTGATCATGGCAAAGTGTGCTGCTTGTGTGGCCTACTTCACTTTGTTAGAAGAGATCTTTTAAATGACTTTAGATTCATCAGGGCTGGCAATAATCAACTAGTCTAGTCTTATGGCAGGGACTATATATCTCATGGGCTTAGACCATGGTTCTTAAATTCATTTGGTAACTGGCTGATTGAGCAATTATTTATTCACAGTATCAGTTGGTGTTGTGTGATTAATAAGAAATCTGAAGGGGGATAAATACTGTTTCTTGACGCTATATTTATAATATTCCATGTGATAATTTCTCACCTTTGCCACTTAGACGGCTGGAATGTTGAATAATCTTATAGCAGCTGTATCAGAGCTCATTTTAAAATTCAATTCAAACTCTTCTGATAAAGCCACAAAACAAATTAAAACAAATCTCTGTCAGGTTTTCATCAGAATTCTCAGTTTTGTTTGTTTTAAGTACATCAAGTTTTCTTCTCGTAAAATCTTTTCCTCAGTGTTATTCCTCTCCAGACAGGTTTTTGTTTTCTCTTTACCACAGTTACTACCTTTAAGTATTATTGAACATAAATCTTAAATCTTTATACATTTGTATGTGTACCAGGTTATATATGGGCGGCACGGCAGTGCTGTTGCCTCACAGCAAGAAGGCCCTGGGTATGAATCCCAGACGGGACTTTTCTGTGTGGAGTTTGCACGTGTCTGTGTGGGTTTCCTCTGGGAGCTCCGGTTTCCTGCCACAGTCCAAAGACATGCATGTCAGGTGGATTAGAGGTGCTAAATTGCCCATGTGTGTGTGTGTGTGTGTGTGTGTGTTTGCATTTGTCTGTTTTGTTTGCCTTGCGATGGACACCTGTCCAGGGTGTTTCCCTACTTTTTGCCCAGTGAGAGCTGGGATATGCTCCAGCACCCCTCGGGACCCTAATTAGGACAGGCAGTTTAAAAATGAGTGAGAGAGTGAGTAGTTTATATTCCTTTTGCTAAAAAAGTCAAAGATGCTTAAGATGACCCCTGTAGTGTGCAGAATTCATTTTCAGTTCCAATCAAAATCAAAATCTCTCCATTCAATCATTAAGTCTGAAATAGAGCCCGTTTCACTCAATACCCTACCAAGACAATACCAGGAACTCATATTCTCTAGTCTTTAAAATAAATTCCTCTGGTTATTAGGGCCATTTCATATGCAGATGTTTTTTTTTAGTCTCACCTAGCCAGATTCACTTTGACAGGAATTAATTTTTCTAATCAGCAAATCAGAGAACAAAATGAAAAGTTGACACAATAAAGGAAAAAAAAAGCTCTCCTAATGGAAAAGCATTTAGGGCAGTCACATGAAAAGAAATCCTCAAGACTGACACTAATGAAAGGATGGAATCTGTCTCGGTTGCACTCTCAATAAGTGGCCAGTACAGGGATGACAAGAGCAAAGTTAGGAATATATTAAATCTTACAGAGACAAATTAGTTTCTTGACTCCTAAGATTTAGCTCCAAATTTGTGGAGACTTTTTTTCAGGTGATTTTTCTGCCTGTCAGCTTTCCAGCGACACTAATTGGAGCTTGCACGTCTGCTCTGCCAACAAACAGTGATTTTAATCTAAATACAGACTTTAGAAAAAGCTGAAGACTCAGATGTCATGTTGAGTTGGTTATGAAGTGTAGGTTTTATGAAGATATATGTCAGAAAGATTACAAATTGTATAAATGCTAATTGTATATCTGACCTCTTTTGCAGCAGTTTTACGGCTCGCTAGACGTTTGAAAGCTCTGTTGCAGCAGGTTTATCATTTTGTTTCCTGGAGCTAATCAGAGGTTGCAGAAAGGAGATACTTTTATTTTGCACACAAATAGTTTATTTCCTTTTTACTGCTTTCCCACTGGTTTCCCAAGCTTATGAATGTGAAAAGGTAAAAGTGGCTATGAACTTAAAGTGTATCCCTACTGAAGTCCTACTGATTCTGCCCTGGGGCCCTATGTGTTATATAACGATATGTATATAACTGCACATATGAAGTTATGGGCATGTGGTATAGTAGTCAATACCGCTTTAGGATTTTGCATTACAAAGCAAAAAAAAAAAAAGGAAACGTCTCTTAATTATGAGGCGGTTTTAGTTTAATTTGTCTTATGTATGTATGTTCTGAAAAAAATTAAGTTATTAGTTTTGCCATTAAACTTTGCCTTGGTATGAGTTTTGTTTTTAAAGATATAAACTTGTACCCTTAGTTATATCTTAATGAAACAAGCTTGATGAAGTTGTGTTGTTAAGAGGCAGTGATGGCTCATTTATTATTTTGAAAAAATAAAGGTTGATTATGTCATTAGGAGTCAGAATTGGCTTGACTTTTATTTTGGAAAATAAAGATCTAACATAGATCCTAGTTATGTCATTAAGGCAGTCCTGGTTGGTGTCTCCCCCACTCCTCCCAGCAGGGCAGAATGTGAGAGTCGAGATGGGAGAAGAGGGATTTGTGACTGTCCGATGCTCATGGCAACGGTGGAACAAGTGCCTGAGGGACAAATATTTCGGGCCACCTCCTGGGGCAGGTGCTTCCTTTGGAGAGGGAGCAGCGATGGAAGTATAACTGCAGTTGTGAGTCAAGCAGCACACAGGAGAGTTTGAGAGGGCGGATGGAAAAAGTGAAATCAGATGGAAAGAGATTCCCAAAGAAAAGGCTGTTGTCACCCTTGTGCCTCAGAACACAAAGAATTTAAAGTGTTCGAAAACAAAACATAAAAACCATAACCCTGTGTTTCTTTAAACCCAAATTATCATTTTGGAAGGACGGAAGTCATGTAATTAGTGCTGTTTGCAGGCAGCCAGTCGTTGTTTCACTATTTCTGATCGGGCCCCTTAATATCATAGCAGAAAATAGAAAGTAGATTAACAGACGTGCTATACTGTGTGTTGTTTTTTTTTTTTTTTTATCATGAATCGTCATGGATCCACTGACTATAAATGTCTTGCTGTTTTTTTCTCCTACAGATCTGTGACATATTCATCAAAAGACATTTCAATATATGTGTATAATTCACACAATGTGGAGCAGCAGAATATAAAGTGGGCAGGTTGAAAGTTGTCACACTCCGGTACACACACAAACCTTTCTTTGATTCATAGACATCCATGGATGTTGTTTGGGCTGTTTTACATCAATCGATTCTGTTATTCTCCCTTCAAAGCTTTTTTTTTATCTGGAAGTGTACAGACTGGCCTTCAAAGCCCGGGGCCGGTCGGTTCCTCACTGGACCACAATGAGCTCCTGTGAAGTGTTTTTTTTTTCCTTTCTTCTAGAAGTACCTGCACTCTCTTGTGTAGAGACAGATGGCTAGAACCACACAGGGTTTTTGAGGCACATGCTGGAAAAGAACTCTACACACACCTGCTTCACAGCAGGGTCCCAGACACACTCTGCCCAATAGTCCTGTTACATATAAAAATAAAAAACATTACATCCTCACCACATCTGGAACTCCTTGGTGTCACATCCAGACTGCTACCTCTTTCTCCTGCTGTTCATTCTTCTCATCCATTTTTCCTTTTGGTTATTTAATGATGGACTGAATCTCCAGCTGCTGGTCTAGGCCAGCCTTCGGGCAATTCCACAGAATTTGCCTTTTCTGTTTAGGTGATGGTTCAGAGTGCACTGGTGTAAAAGTTCAATTGCAGAAAAACAGTTGCTCACAGTGGTGGTGCTGGGAACCAGACATCACTGATTTTAATTATATTATTATTAATAATGATGTATTATTAATATAATATATTAATAATATATTATTATTATATTATTACTTGCTTTTCAGATTTACCCAGTTTATATATATAAATATAAATAAACAAACAAATAAATAAATTATATTTATATATATATATATATATATATATATATATATATATATATATATATATAAATTCGTGGTAAATAAAATGGCTATGAATTGGCATGTTTGGTGTCCCAACCATGTCTGGGTTGTTGAAACATTTGTAGGTTTCTAACAATTAAAAAATTGAGCAACTTTTCTTTTGCAAATAAGATCCTGTAACAGGGTCTTGTTTTCTTTTTTTTTTTTTTCTTTTTTTTTTTAACAAAACCAATGGAATTCCCCAGAAACGACTTCTTTCTAAGATGAACTTAACTCACCCCTGACTGTTGTGACTGGTGAAATATAATAACAGCTGAACTCGGTTTGATATCATTCACATGTTCAGGCTTCTTTTTGCTGATTAAACAAACACACCACACATTATACTTTATAATAGATGAAGTTAAAAGCACTACTTTAAAGGACAGGTTAGTATAAAGGCTTTCAGGAGGGCTTTCAGAAAGGGTTAATAGTCTTTTTCTTCTTTTCTGATGTTCCTGAAATTTTGCACTCACCGCTTTTGCGCTCCTTCTGCTCTTTCTGCTCCTTCTTCCTCTCCTGCTCGGGCTCCTCTCTCTCTCTCTCTCGCCGCTCAGTCTGCGGTTCTGATCCCACCTTCACCTTCAGGAGCGCGGGGCGCGTCCGCGCCAGCGCCGAAGACACGGAGCCCATGCGCGCGACTCAGAGCGCAGCGCGCGCCTCCATCCGCGCGACTCCGTCACCAGCAGCGCCAACACGCGCGCGCAGCATCGCGCAGCATCGCGCGCCCGCCGTCTGACCGTCCCGACTTCAGTGCCAACCTCACCTCAGCGCCGCCTGCTCCTCAGTGTCGCCTCACCGGCCGGGTTCAGCTCCCAGCACACAAGGGGTGGGGTTGGGACGGGAGGGTGTGAAGGGGAGTTTCTCTGACTCTCAACCCAAACAAGACTACTTTCTGCAAAAGTGTCAAACTCAAACTCAAATGATTAAATAACTCAATAATAATAATAATGATGATGATGATGATGATAACAATAAAAATAATAATAATGTTGTTATAGTTGATTGTCATTATTATTTCATTATTATTGTTGTTGTGTACTTAAAGTTCTGAATCATTTCATTTACTATTGTGTGAAAAAAGTAGACAATAAATGAAAATATGAATAAAATCTGTTCAGACATTTTTGCTCCATTTCCATTAATAGCAAATTCCTATTCATTCTTCAAAACACATTGTCCATGTACCTTTTTTCTGCTGCAAGTGTTGCACCTCTTTAAAAGCCCTTAAGGCCTTTGTACCTCGTTGATTATTAAGACTCAAACAACAATGCAATTAAAGTTCACTTAAAAAGTTCTGTTTTTCAACATCTAATAGTTTGTGCTGCATCATGTGGACTCAGAAAAAAAGGTGAACAGAACCAAACTTAGAACCAAAGGGTTTTCTGTTTTTTTCACAAAAGACAAGGTGGGGTGAAATTCTTACTTATTGTAAGCTAAAGGAGGTACAGATTAAGACCACAGTATTAAAACCTCTGGAATATTCTCCTGTCTTTGTCACACTCATACAAGACAGTAATCGTCAATGAAAGACACTTTAATCTCGCTGTTCTTCACAAACTTTATTGGTGCAAGTAAGCGCTGACAAAGTTCTGTTGGCTAACAAAAAAAGCTTTCGAAAGCATGTCCTGTCTTAACTATTTTAAGAAAACATTGAATAGGCTCTTAACAGTGGTCCACTATTGCTACTGATGTCCACTACTTTAACCTCTGCATCTACATAGAGGATCTAAGTCTTCTGTGCGGCAGAAAAGGCACTGGAAAGCAATTTTTTATTTTTATCAGGAAGCAGCTGCTCCTGCGGGTCTATAGGGAGAGTGACGCTGTTGGTGTGTTGCTTGGTGAGTCTGACCGAGGTGTGAGGTCTACTGGGGCCAATTGCTGGTCATTCCAGATCTTCATGGTTCTGGGAAGACTCATTAATCACCTGTAAAAACAAGTCAAGCACAACACAGGATTATGAGCATGGTAGAAAGGTCAAAAGAAAAGGTCAAAAACTTAACTCTTCAAGGCTGGAGTAGAAGATGCTGATGTTGCATTTATTTTGACCACTAAACACAGTCTAATACTCTTTTGTCTTAAACTGCCATTAAGAATGCTGAACAGGTATATGAACTCAGGTCTGTAATTACCATTATCCATTATCTGCCGCTTGTCCCAAACGGGGTCACGGGGCAGTGCTGGTGCTGGTGCTGGTGGCCACAGAACAGCAGAGTAGCCAACTGTCCACTCATTTTTTAGGTTTTGGGTCGAGTATTCGGATGAAAATATTCCTGAATTAAAGCCTGTTCATTGTGTTCATACTTATTATTTCAGTATTTACCTTCAATGCACAGCTGAACATCAATACGTCTAATCATTTCTGAACATTTCTGAACACAATTCCACCCCTTCTTGCTACTTTGATCAAACATCATCAGTATTCAGTATTCCTTGTGCATTGCCTCCTAAAAGTGTGCACCCAGAATCCAGTGCATGCTGCAATAAATGCATCGCGAAGCTTCAATAACTGAGTGATAAAAAAACATAACATAGTATTCAGGAAGCTCAGTGGTTGAGATGGTAACAGAGTCATCTGGATTTGATGTAATGCAGTTGATGATAAAGAGATGTTTTATTTAGAAATCTAATTTCAAATCTGTCACATAACAAACTTTCAGACAGCATAAAGAGCACTCAATTCCAGATTGTGTTTATCTAGAATGGGGTATATCACACATTTACATTTGCAGCATTGAGCAGAAACTCTTATCCAGAGCAACTTCCATGTCCTGATTACAGGGACAGTCCCCCCTGGGGCAACTCAGGGTTAAGGGTCTTGCTCAGGAACCCAGTCGTGTTAGTGCCAGAGGTGGGATTTGAACCTGAGACCTCTTGAGCCATAAATCCATAGGCAAGTACCCTACCACTAGACCACCTCCACCCTACTAGACACTTTGAAAGACATCTGAAACAAATGATCATGTTGAGAATTTAAAAACTGACTGGTTTTATACTATAAATGTTATTTATCCATCCATCCATCCATTTTCTGCCGCTTGTCCCAAACGGGGTCATGGGGGAGTGCTGGTGTCCAACCCAGTGCACACAGGGCGAGGACCGGGGACGCACCCTGGACAGGTCGCCAGCCCATCGCAGGGATATAAATGTTATTTAGCATTTTTTAATCCTAACAATGACTTGGTTCAACTCTTCAGATTCTCACTTTTTGAAACCAACCTGTGGTCATGGGACAATACGTGAGCTGCGCAATAGTTGGCCATGCTTTATTCTGACTGTTATTAAAGTAAATCATAATGTGTTTGATGTTTGATGCCACTGATTGAAAAGTTGGACTCAAGCTTACACGCTTCCCATAAAACTAATGGTTAGAATCCCACCTGGCCATCTCTGGTCTCAATGGTTTTGATGAGCACCTTCTTGGTTGTTGTACGTTCAACCTCTGGTCTGGACTCCAGTATGGTTTCTATAAAAATGTTTGACGCACAAATGGTCAAAAATGGTAATAATATACAATACAAATTAAAATGGTCTTTCACAAAGTGGAAAACCTGCGCACTCACCTCTCAGATTAAGGGTTGAAAAGTTTGGCAAGGGCGTTGAGATTCTAAAGAGAGATAATTATATAGTTTAAAAAAAAACACTTCTAAAGAAACAAATATCCTAAAATATCCTCAAAGATTTAATAGATTTCTGTAAGAGAATGAAGAACTTTCAGCATGAAGAACTTTTTCAGTTCATTAATCATCCCAAATCATTTTGCTGACTTATGATCATGTTCATATAATAATATAACTTTACATAATACAACATAAAGCCACTGCTTCTTAATCAGCAGTCTCACTAAGAAAAAACTGATGACTCTTAACCATATCTTACATAATTGTGTCTAATACATATGAAATGATTCTCACGTTCTTTGCTGTCTATGGCAGCAGGATGAAAAACAACAACTCTTAGCTTTATAAGATGTGCATTCGCTTCAGGTCAGAGTTTTTCAACTACCTGCTCTCCTCTCCTTCCAGCAGTTTCCTGTAGGTGGCAATCTCGATGTCCAGGGCCATCTTGACATTAAGCAGGTCCTGGTAATCCCGCAGGTGGTGGGCCATCTCCTCCTTCATGTTGCTGATGTCTTCCTCCAGACGGCAGATGGTGTCCTGGTAACCTGAGGACTCCACAGCAAAGTTTTCCTCCATCTCTCTCATTTGACGCTCCAGAGACTCGTTCTACAGAGAGATAACAAAGGTGCGTTCATATAGCATATATTATTCATTCCAAAATCTGTGGAACCATTTGCACTTCATGATGCTTCCGCTCCACTCACCAAATTATTTGTCTAATAAATAATTGGCAAAATAGCAATATTAAACAAATCCCAAACTGAGTGAATAAGGACAGAGAACGTAGGGTAAGGTCAGAGAATTCTTGTCAAAAAAGCAATAAAGTACATAATATTCAATAAAGATAACACAAATTACACAGAAGCCTCTACAGTTGAACCAAATATTGAATATTTCTGTTTTTAGTGTTCACCCTTTTGTTTAGTTTCTATTTTATTTTATTTTTTTTGTATTTTCTGCTTCTCTTAATCCCAATTACATATTTACTCTCAACAGTTTCATCAGTCCAATATATTCTTTTTTTACAGAAGCAGCTTATTGATGGCTTACAGTGAAGGGATGGGCAGAAACACCTTCAGATTTTGCTGATCTGGAGCTGATCCAACAGAGAGGCTTGATTCATCTTGATCTTCTCCTCTCTGTATGCTGAATGCTGACTGTGCTGTTTATCCAATCATTTGATCATTTACCAGGTCTTGCATGGTTGTCAGGAGCTCCATTTTAAAATGATCTCTTAAAATGATATTTTAATCATAAGCAAACAGATTTTTTAGATTTAACAAAAGTCAAGAAAAATAGTCATAACTCTCAATGGATTATAATGATCATGTTTTACTAATCTTTATATGATCATTTCAAGCAGCACTAATGCAGGGAACCTCTAAGACTGAAAATGCATGCTAAATAGCATCTACTCATTTCCAGATGAAAAAGAGCTATTTTCGTGTATTTGACATGGACAGCCTGAGAACAAAATTATTTCCACTGCTGATCATTATCATGTTCTATATTAATGTACCTATTTCATGAGTGTTGTAAAAAATAATCATGGCACTTCGGTTGGATGCAATGCCATATGCAATATACTCACTGTCCCTTTAAGGGCGTCCACGTCACAGGTAAGAGCCTGCACCTGCCGGCGGTACTCATTGGCCTCCTGCTTCGCTGCCCTTAGAACTTCATTATTCCTGTTCGCAGCCTCAGTCAAATCTGCAAACTGCAGATTAACAAGAATATAGAGAGATTATGCCACGGCATTTACATCTAATGAGGCAGGTGATATGTGTTTTTTTAAGGTGTAATGAAACATGGAGAGAAGGATATGATAGGATAAGTGCAAAAAAACAATGAAACATCTATTTTTGCTTCCTAAACCCATACACGTCTGAAGTGGACTAAATGGTTACCTTTTGAACTCCATGTGAGCGCTCAGTAGTGACAGAAGCAGGCAGTCATGAGCAGTAATGAGATTAAAGGGTCATGCTTAAGTGCTTCGTATTTATACTTTGCCTTTGCTCATCACACCTACTGGCCTTTTTGTTTTAGCAACTCAGAAAAGATCTCTGACTATCAGGTTGGTAGTGTTAATTAACCCAGGTTTGAAATCAGCAATTTTCTACCTGCAAACGAGAGATAATGTGTGTTAGAGAGAGATGAGGGCTGGTCAGAAGAAACACTGCTTGCAGAGAAAGCAGGAGTTTCCATCGTGATTGCAAGATCGGTGCAGAGATTAAACTAAGCTATGGTCTACATTTACTATGTGGTCAACACCTTAGACTTGTACCACTCCTCAGACTCCTGGATGTTTTTGGTGGCCAGATTCTCATACTGCAGCCGGACATCTCTGAGAGCAGCGGTCAGGTCAGGTTTAGCCATGTCCAGATCCACCTGCACCTGCTGCTGCTGGATCTGAGCCTGCACCTCTGCCATTTCCTGAAGAGGAAATGAGAAATGAGTGGGGGGGGGGGGAGAAGAGTGGGCCTAAAAGCAACTTAATATGTATACATTTACAGCATTTAGTATACACTCTTATCCAGAGTGACTTCCATTTCCTCTGTACAGGGACAGTCCCCCTGGAGCAACCTGGGGTTAAGGGTCTTGCTCAGGAACTCAGTGGTGGTAGAGCTGGAGGTTGGATTTGAACCTGCTACCTTTTGGTCCATATGCAAGTATCCACTAGACTACCACTACACTGTCCACAACTATCTGGTGTCTGTGAGCAGGTTTATCAACGGTCCTTTATTCTTTTCACCAATAGTGAGGTCCTGATGACCACAGATGACCAGATACCAAATGGTTGAATCTGAATGATTGACATTGAGCCACCACCTTAAAATTGCAACCAGAAACAGGTCACTGATGAAGGGCTAGAGGATGACATAAGCATATTGTGCATCAACAGATTTCTCCACTGTACCCCAGTAAAGTAAAGTCCCAAGGGAGCACTTTCAATAGGTTGGCATGAGTGTGTTGTATGTTCCTATTCAGAATCATTTTTTCATCCATAATAGCAGCAAACTGGAGAAGCAGTTAAGTGAGCACTGTTGTTATACAGCTGTTTGAGTGCAGAACATTCTAATTGTTGGAAAAAGAGAAATACACCAGGGTGTGAAGTAGCAAAGCAGTCCTGACCTCTTCATGAAGCTTCTTCAAGAAGGCAATCTCATTCTGCAGAGAGTCCACTTTCCGCTCCAGATCCACTCTGGCCAGTGCCGCATTGTCCACATCCTATAAGAGCAATCACACTTTTTTTGCAGTCTTGTAAAAGATCCTTGTGTAACGATCCTGCACAAATCCTGCACAAAAATGTAACTTTATGCCATTAAAGTTCAAAGGTTGCATGAAATGTTCACACAGTAAACAGCACCTTGTTCCCCACACTAATGGTCTCTGCTGCTCAGTCTGGTTTCCCATCTTTCCGCTTGCTGATCGAAGAATCGCATTCAACCCTAATATCACAATTAGCCGGGGCTGAGTTTCTATACAAAACACTGCTGTTGTTTTTCTACTGAACACACACACATAAAGGCATCCACAGCCTTGGCATACAACCCCGCAACAACAGTTTGCTTTGTCGGGGCAAAGGGGAATCAGCAGTGAAGCAGCTTTTCCCAGCTTTAGTATCACAGACAAAGCCTCCCTTTCAGTCTAGTGGCCCTGCAGCAGACAGGCCAACGTGTATTGCGCTGAAGATATGGTCCCAACCAGACCGTAACTGATGCATTTCATTCTGAATTCGACTGTAAATCAACAAAATTTCACTGAAAATTAGATCCAGCAAAATTTTATCAGAGTCAAACTGCAACTTTGTATACACTGACAAATTTCCAAATGAAACTTGATCCAAGCCCAACAAATATCTGAACCTCTCCAGATTTTACATGAACATGGATTATTGGGACAAATAGTTGGCCACTATCACTTTGAACCCTTGTGCACTATTCATACTTTATTTATGCATCATCAGCCATGCAGCTCTACCAGGCCTGCAGCCCAGAGATAATTCACCAGAACTGGAGGAATATTTAAATCTGTATGTCAAACTAACAAAATATGGCCCTAGACTTTTTGTTGGGTTTACATTGCCATCGGGACTAGAATAAAACAAAAAAACATGTTTCGGCATTTGCCTGTTATTAATTTTTTTCAGTGCCAGGTATTTGCTCAATATTCCACTTACAGCTGCAGAAGTTACTCTGTAGATCTTATCTCCCATAACATGAGGGAGCTGCCTGGCTGTTTGTTTTTGTACAAAACAAGCCTACATGCTGAAATCTGTGATAATATGTCATCTGTTAAGCTGTTTTGTGTACAGCCGCAACTATGCAATTACATGCTTCAAAATAAAGGTTTCTAAACTGCCCTTGCTCTGGACATATGCGGCTAGGAAAACCTTTCAGTTGCAATACAGGTGTTCCATTTTTACAACTATAAAATGTTTCTTCACCTTTGCACATCATTTACAGAAACTGAGTTTGAGTTTATAATTAAGGACATTAAGTTCAACAATGCCTCCAATCAGTATAGTTTACACAATTATAATTGATGTAATTTGCAGAATGAATTATAGACTTTGACAGACACAGCATTATAAAAATATTACATTTTACCGCATTATTGCAGTTTATTTTTAGAAAACTTTCTAGAAACAGTCACATGGAGTGTCATGCTAGGAAATATTATTCTGCAGTTCATTCACCTCCATTAAATTTTCCTTTAATGCACTCCTGCGTCTTTTTTCGGCAAAATGCACCAGTTAGTCTATGACTGCAGTCTACATTTTTACTTTGACTTCAGCCACATTTCAGCAGGGCAGGAAAAGATAAACATGAACTATAGGCACAAAGTGTGTCTGGTTTATACATTACCTGACTAGCTAAGGTTTGGCTGTATGATCTTTGGTACAATTTGAAGGTTGTAATGTTGTTAATATATTTATCGGTGTAACATGGAAAGCAAAGACATCATTCCTTTGTGAGATGTAGAACCAATGCGCAACTTTACAGCTGCATTCCAACAGTTCAATAATTGTTTTATTTTTTTCTCGGTCTCACTTTCCTGTTTCCTGATGTGGTATCCATGAGAATGCATATGTTACTCTGATCTGGCTATAAGTGTAGCAATCCACGTTTTACTGCTTAAAAATGGATGAAATCCCATTGGAAAAAAAAAATTCTGCCTTTCACTTCTCACAATGTGATAACATAATACACTGTAACAAGTAGGTCATTTATACAATAGGCAAAAATATATCTTAAGATGCCAGTGAACCAAAGGTGAAAAAAAGGTCTTTACTTGAAGAATCCAGGGCTGCAACTAGAATTGCTAGTGTGAAAGAATTCCTTTCAATGCCTTTGGTTTTTAAGAATGAAAGCCTTTAGCAATACATTTTATCAGTGCCCTGTTATTTCTTTGTCCCACTGATTTCCTGCTCACATTCATAAAATGTGTTGGTTATCAGGATTCTCCATTAGAAATGATCATTACCTGCTAACATTTTTTCCTCACACCAACTTCTTTTTCTAATTTTTGTGGAAGTAATTTTATTTCCTTCTACATCATTGTATAAATGCATATCTGCTACTCTTAATGCAGTTCTAAGGTTTAAAGTGGGTGCTATCATTAGCAAAATCACCCTACGACATAAACACATTTTCATCTTTTTACTTATTATATAAGGGTCCCCAATAAGAGATAAATACACACTCTCACTTCCCACTAGATTTGAATGTCCTTTAACAAAGTATGCTGACCGCCGATCCATATCACAGCTCCTGTGTCCAAAACAGCTAAGCAGACTGCCAAGAGCGGAATCTCTGAGATCATCCACTAATGCTACAGCCAGGGTTTATCAGCGTCAACACTAATGAGCTGTGCGTTCGGAGCCAAACACTCCACAGGACATATATTACTATCCTTCGCTATTCTGTTCTGTTCTGTCCTCTTCTATTTGTCATGGTAAACAAAATGCCTTCCTAAATAATTATGTAATTAATTACATTAACATTCTGTATCAACTGATAGATGACCAAACATGGCAAAAATGTAATGCTAAATGTAAGAATCCCCACACACCAATAATGGATGCACTGCAATGTGTTTTCACTACAGGATGTCCAATTATTTTTACTTCACTCTTATTCTCCTAATTCTGACCATAGCCTCAACCTTAGCCTTAGCCCAAACCCTAAACCTCATGGTGCAAATGGTTCTGTAGTAACATTCAATAACACTACTCCATTTTTGAGAGTGCATACTCACTCTTACTCGTTTTCATAGCTACTTAGCTCACAGTGCGAAAGATGGGAAATGCCCATCACCACTCTGAGCCAAAACACAGACGCACACACACCTACAGGAGCAATGTAGCATCTCCGATCCACCTGATCTGCATGTCTTTAGATGTGGTGGGAACTGGAGCACCTGCTGGAAACCCACAGCACTCTACACAGGAAGGACCCGAGCAGTCCCGGGACCCAGGACCTTCTGTGAGGCGACAGGGCTACCCACTGCGCCACCATGCTGTCCTGTTCTCAGTGCTGTGTTTCTTTATGTACACTTTGAGTGGACTCTACCTGTCTGAAGCTCTGCAGGCTGTTCTCAGCATCTTCTCTTTGAAGCATCTCCTCCTGGAGCCTGTGTAGAATTACAGATAAGACATTTACAGAGTCTTTTAAAAACAGCATCCTATCTGGAAAGCATATTAAGTGGAACACTAAACAAAGACTTCGAAGAGAATAAATCTCAAATTAAAGAATGGCACCAGCATATATAAAGGATTTAGAGGTGGTTATAAAACCGTAGCTTAACATATCAATTACATTTATTTATTTTAAGCCATAAATCCAATCAAAACAATCACTAAGTGGACTTGATCCAAGTGTACATTGAAGATTGTGATTGAAGTGTACATCATGTTCACATGAATAAAGTAAAGTAACAGCACACTTTGAATCAGGTTTATCTAAAACATTTCTTTTAAAAGGAATTGTTCAATAATTTTATTCTATTATTCTGACATTTAATGATAAACAGAAGGACTTGAGACATCACAGCAGATGAGACGTTTCATGGGTTGCTTTATGGGGAGTGAAGGGTGGGAGGTTATTATTTTAGTTTCAAATAAAAGTCTTGATCGGGGAAAAACTATCTAACATACTTTCCTGAGTTGCTATCCTGCTGCTGGAGAAAAGGTTCCACTGCATAAACACTTGTTTGGTCCTGAAACTAACACGGGGGGAAGTGTAACATTAAACAAAGACATCTGAGAATTTTTGCAGCAGCCAAATAGATACTGGCCCAGATTCAATCTTACTGTTTCATTAACCGTGTTTTTCCATCGCTAGATGACACTAATATAAAGCACAGATTCTGCTATAGGAATCTTTAGGAATGTCCTGGTCCAGAGCTGAGAGCCAGGCTGAAGTTCAACCTCCACAGGCTGCGGTTAAATTTTAGCGTTGCAGGTAAGACCCAAAGTAAAAAATAACTAAATGAAGTCCATATATGCTGCAGCAAAAAATCAAAACAGTCCATTTTTGCGGGAATTCTGCAAATATATATCAGAAAGCTACTACACATCTATAGACTATAAGACTATATAGATACAAGACTGCACGTCTTGTATCTAAGCTACTTTTTTGCTTCGCTATCAGTAAAAAATAGTCACGTTGGACAAAGCCTCCTTTCTAATGTCCTTTACTTTTATCAACATGTCTTATATATTGCTGCCAGAAAGGATAAGAAAGAAAAAGAATTCCTAATTTTTTATTTATTTTTTCAGACCAATACATGAGCAGAGGCCAATGAAGCAAATAACACAAACCTTTTTCTGCATTCAATTCATTTATTGAACAAAATTGTCAAATTATAAATGTACTGGCTGGAAAAGGTCTTTGATTCTCTGCTTTTAGTTACTGACATTACCTCCCTGTAATGGTTTCCTCAAATTTTTCATCAGTCCAGCAAAATGATTTACACAATCCCTCTTTCCAGACCTCTTTCAACACAGCAGCACATGCAGGGCCCATAATACTGAAATTTTAATCTTTTTAGATGGAAAACTTCAACCACTCTTTGGTAAACTGATTGATATTTATATATTGGTTTGTCTTTTGTCTTTCATCTTCCAATGAATCCTATGAGTGAATGTCCTGTGAGTGAATGACATTCTCATATAGACTTCCCTGATACAATCTAGACATCAAAGTACCATCAAAGTACCATGATGGCGGTGAAACAGTCCCAAACCGTGACACCTCTATCACTATGTTTAAACTTCCTCTCTGCCTGACAGCAGAGCAGACTGGAGAGCTCCAAACTCAGTATTAATTTAGCCAAATAAATATCAACAATCAACAAAACATCACAAACACATGAAGATATAAAGATGTGATTGTGAAGATTAAGGCTAATTTATAAACTGGGCAGAATCAGCCAGTCTTACACCAGATCATCATTCAGTTAATTCAACTTCCTGAACATCTGGATCACTTTGTTCAATAAATGTATCAAAAGCGATATAATTGTTTGTGTTTTCTTGTCTCTTTATCAGTTATTGTGATATTGATGATCAGCAATTTGCATAGAACTTCAGAACATTTCTAAAGGTTATACATATTTTTGAGCATCACTGTAAAGGCTCGTCAGAACAGTAATGGGGGGGCTTGCTCGTCCCCATGTACCACAGGACTGTTTGCTTAATTCCAAGAAAAGCTGGAAAGATGGCTTTTTTGTTGATTGTTTGTATGTTTTTACTTAGTGGTTTAGATGTACACTGACACACTGTACAGCATAAAGTTGAGTGATAGAATGAGAAAAAGGGAACTTGGGCAACCCTCCTGGTTACGGATGGCAACGTGATGTCTATACAACGGACCATAAAGTTTTCCCCCAAAAGTGATAAGAAAATGTAAGGAAACAAGGCTGAAGTCATAAAATACACTGGGGGACATGTCCTCCAAAACTTCTCATGGCATGTTTTTGGAGCTCCCCCGTCCCAACCCTCCTACCCTCACCCCAATATTGCACCTATTGTGTGCACCTGGTTCTCCACCTTTGCAGCCTGACTTGATCCTGGATGGATCTGAGTGTGATTTAGTGCTGTATATGTTTTCTTCAAATTCAACTCCAGTTTGTGATGAATTTTATTGTAAGTGACTCTAAAAGCGCTCCTGCTACTCACTTGTCTCGCAGTCTCTCTATGTCCTGCAGCAGGTTGTCTCTGGTCACCTCCGCGCGCACTTTCTCTCCGCTCAGCTGCTCCACCTGGGTGCGCAGCGCGCGCAGCTCCTGCTCGTAAATGTCTGCGGCGCGCGAGGCTCCGTGTCCGCGGCGCAGCTGCTCGAGCTCGGCGCTCAGCGCGCGGTTCCGCTGCTCCGCCGTGCGCACCTTCTCGATGTAACTGGCGAAGCGCTCGTTGAGCGACTGCAGCTGCGCGCGCTCGTTCGTGCGCGTGGTGCGGAACTCCGCGTTCACGGCGTCGCTGAGGGAGAAGTCCGGCGCCGGCGCGCACGCGGACAAGCAGGCGGCGGTGGCGCGCGCCCTCGCGCCGGGGAGCGCGTGCAGCAGCGGGGCGGAGGACGCGCGTGCGCGCAGCGGGGAGGAAAAGATGCGGCTTCGCTCGTCGCCGAACCGCTTTCGGTACGAGGAGACGGTGGAGGACAGTCTGGACATGCTGCTGCCTGCTGGTCGGTTAAACTAGAAGCTTAGAAATAAGTGAGGGACCACACCGATCGCGCTGCTTCTACATCTATTTATACCCCCCACCTTCTTTATAACCCCCCCACCACGTGGGACCACGCCCACACCGGCGGACCAGAGCTCCACACCCACAACAGACTCAAGTGAGAGTTCCACCGGAGACAAGTTTGAAGTTTTGTCCTTTTTTTTTCATCTTTTTACTGCCATCTCATAACCCACACTGTTGGCTGGACCTATGTGATCACATTGTGGGAGGATGCTTTGAGTGGGTTTGCTCGATCACTTGAGTTTTTACCAGTTGAACACACATTTCCAGTCAGTCCATAAGCACTTCCACAACAGTGACAACAAAGAGAACCTGTTGGAGAGACTATTCAGTTATGCCGGATATATTAGTTGCCTTTTTTGGACTGGAGTTATCTGAGGTCAGATACCTCATCGTTCATGTCCCATTTAGCAAAGGGGTGGCAGCCAGAAATCCTCCCTGACTTGCGCTCTGCAGTTTGTAAATCTGAATGTGGTCAATAAGGCATTTCAGCCAAAGGTCCAACCCAAACATGGGAAGTGGTGCGTGATGGAAAGGTCAGTTAATCCATAAAGGCCATTGCAGTCCTGCTGCTACCCTTACTTGAACCAGCAAAAGGGGCCTAACCACCTAATCAGCACAAACCTTTCTTGAAATATTTAATTATTATACTACAGTATCAAGAGATCGTGTTCCTGCACCTCAGAAATGGCAGCTCAGAAGGTGAAGAAAATATGCCGTCGTGAAAAAGAGCTTATTCCAAGTCATTTTGGATCATTTCCATTGTTCATCAGGAATTGTCTCCACAATGTAAAGGCAATTTGAATGAAGTAAAAATTCAATAAATGCATATATAAAAATCTACGAGGATTTAATATGACAACAACAAAAGGCTAATTAACACACGAGAACGAGTGGCAATGTTACCACACAATTCCAGCAGCATGATTCTTGCTGCAAGCATTAAAGTTGGATCAATAAATGTAACACTGAGCAAGATTTCCATTAAGAGGCTTTTAGCTGGGCCAGGAATTTACAGAGCCCAGTGAACATCCAGCCTACTGGTTGAGTGAGCGGGGCCACCCAACGAAGGGCCACGGGCCAAGGTTGGCAATAAGGATGTTTTGCATAATCCTCCTCCCTCAACTAATGGCAGAACACATTTTTATCCTTCTGCTTTTGTTTGTTTCAAAATGTCAGAGTACACACTACACTACCAGAGCTGTGCTCAAGTCTAGAGCCACCCTCGTTTCTTTAAATTATACTAAACACCGTGCTGACACAAAAATATTATTTTATGTCTGTCGTCTGCCATCTTATCTCTGACATTTTGAGAAGATTAACTTAAAGGCTTGAACAAATTTTTAACTACAATGGCCTAAAGATACACGGTGCCGAGATAAAGAGATTCCAACCACTCAGTATTCAGTACTGATCAACTGTTCCCATAACTGTTCCCTGGACGCAGGTGTTGCTCCTGTTCTAGGTGTGTGTGTTCATTATCAGTGCATGTTCACCGTGCGTGTGTGTGTATTACTGTATGTATTAATAACTTCTTGTCTAACATATTGTGTACTATAGCATGTAAATATTTTATTATAATTTAATAGTATTGCAAAAACAACAACCCTCAGCTCGTAAGGGTTTAAAAGGGAAAGTTTAATGCCCAGTTTCTTGAGCAGGGATTAAACCTAGTAAGAGAAAATCTCTGTTTAAAATCCTTTGTAGTCCAGGGCTAGGCTTAATCCCTGTCTGAGAAACTGGCCCTAACATTTTATTTTGAAAGCGCCGTTGACATATGACATACAAATCAATCAATCATTTTACAGGAGCACCACATCAGAACTAATGCAAACGAAAGTAACCAAACAATCCAAATAGGCATAAAAGATAAAGCTTAAACATAAACTCAATGTCGTCACCAATCTGGAAATTAAAAGAGGCTGCTGTAATTTTATATGACTTATGATGTTCCTGCCTTTATGAAACTGGAGGAATTCTATTGAAATTGTTTATTCTACACTCTTAATCCATCCCTCATTTACATTTTCCTTAAAAGAGGATACATTTATTACTGAGTTTGATGAAAACGTAGTATTATGTCATGTCTTTCACAGAAAGAAAAATGTTGGTCAAAGCCAAGTATAGAATTCAACCTGTCAATCCAAAAAGTAAAACAATGCCATTGTAATTCATTATGTTGAAAAATAATGTAAATCAGTATGTTATAGCAGTGTTTAACTTACATGCAAAATGATGGACAACTCTCTCCTCTTAAATGTGTTCCTTACATTTTGTCCAGAAAAGAGACCGGGATCCGAGTGAGTGAGTCAGTTGTTCATGATGCTGATGTCTGGAAACTCTCAACGAGGAGGTCAAGATGCTGATACTTCGTATCTCTTTGTGCTGATTTGACCCTGACAGTCTAATTAACAGCCCACACAAGCTCAGCAGATGCCACCCCACATCAGCATGAGGTAACCAAGGTTACACTTATTGCTTTTGAGGGTGAATCTAAAGGAATCACAAAGATCTTTGGGTTTTTCGTGAGAGCCAATAGAGAAGAAAAAATTTGACTGGGCAGCGGTGGCCTACCTCAAACCCCTTACCAGTAGGTTACTCTGAGGTACCCTTGAGCAAGGTACTGTCCCCGTCACTGCCCTGTCACTGGCGCTTTCATAGCTGCCCCCTGCTGCACGGTGTGTGTTTGTGTGCATGGGTTGAATGCAGAAGTCCATTTTCGCTGTGGTTCACTGTGTGCTGTGCTGTGTTCTCACAATGACAAGAATATTCACTTCAAGATGAGTTTTATTAAAAATAATAACAAAAATCAACAGATAACAATAAAATACCAACCTATTGCACACCCTTAACTAAAGCCTAAAACAACTACATATTTGCCAAGTGTGCCAAGATTTGGAGCACACTTGGAGATTAGGAACTTTCTTCACAGGGGAATGGGTTTCCTAGCTGAAACAAAGTTTGAGAAATCCTGCTCAAAAGAAGGGGGCCTAGTGCTTAGGGAGTTGGCCCTGCATCGGAAGCTTGTGGGTTCGATTCCCTCACAAGTAGGTTGCCCTGAGGTACCCTTGAGCAAGGTACCGTCCCCATCACTGCTCCCTGGGCACTTTCAATAGCCGCCCACTGCTGCACGGTGTTTGTGTGCATGGGTTAAATGCAGAGGTCCAGTTTTGTTGTGGGTTACGTGTGCTGTGCTGTGACCTCGCAATGACAAGGGTTGTCACTTTCACTTTCTAGAAACTACAAAACATGGATTTTTTTTCCTTTCCTTAATCTCACGCTATAATATTTGCAGTCTAATCCTGCAGGGACAAAAAAAATCTGATTACAAATTTGAACCAAAACTCTTTCAAACATAAAAAAGGAAGTTTGAAGGGCAAAGTAATATTCTTTGGCATTAAAAAATGCTCCGAGATTATTAAATGACCTTTTTTTCTTGCGAAAAGCCCGCTTTTCCCCATGTTGTATTCAAATAAAGCATTTCCATTGTGTCAATGGTAATTCATAATTTTTTTCCCTTTGACCTTGACTTCCTCCTTCTTCTCTTCTTTGGCCCACTGAGACAAGTTAATAATAGAAAACCAATACTGTGACCATTGTAAACTGCATGTGTCAGCAATCATGCCTGACAATTGTCTGGTTATGATCGAATGGCTTCACAGAAATATGTCTGCTCTAAAACGCTGACCATATGGCTATTGATTCATTGCTAACGGCTGCAGATCACCCTCACTTATCCTTCCTGCTCTTGTTTGGCTTTTGGTGCCGTGTTTAACAGGAAGCTGTTTAGCTCCCATATTACTTTTAGAGGATGATTCTGTTAAGAACCGTTTTATAATCGAAATGTGGGAACACATTTTTAAGCTCTTTTTAAGAATCGTTTTTAACAAGGAGAAATAAAACTTAGAACCAGAGACACGGGTGTAAGTATAGATGGGAAGTTACTATTCTTTATTGTTTACAGACAGCTTTTGCTGTTATACTTTGGGTACATTTAGTATCTGTACTTTTTCATTTTTTGAATCATGAGTAATTCCTCTCATGATTCTGAATGGACTGTCGGCAGGCTCTGTTGCCATGGCAATGCAGCCATAAGTTGCTCTAAGGTGGCAACTCTGCACCAAAAGGGTCGTCCCAGTCAGCCTGCTGCCAGAAACAGTTTCTCTCCCATAATAAATCTTTAATGTCCCTGTAAATAAGAGGCAGTAATATCATGAGTAGACGTGGGTCACTGTGCAGTAAGTATGCATTTACGGCATTTAGCAGACGCTCTTATCCAGAGCGACTTACAAAGTACTAAGTAATTAGTTATGTATATCATCTCTCCTCTTCTACATTCTTCAGGCCACAAGCTTCAAGGTGGCTCAAATACACGCCACTGCACACATTTACAGTTCCATTAAACATTAGATTAACAAAAATTCTATCAACAATTATAAATGACCAAATAAATTAAGCAAATCATGACCTGTTACAATGTTGTTGCTATTAAAAGTGGGCTTTGCTCAAAAGTTTACACAAAATCTTTCAACATAGCATTCTTTGTGAAGACTCGTTATGTTTATTAGTAAAAATCCATCATTGAATCCATATCTGAGATATTGTTGTGTCTCTTTAATGTCTTGTCAAGTGACTGTAAATGTATGTATAACACATTCTTTGTTGAAGTAGGGGATCCTCCAAGGACTCTGGTGCCCAGCAGCTTCACAAGACTGTGATCCCTCCGTAGGGTCAACCAGTTTTAGCGTTTGTGCATGCATGCACAAGGTATCTCTGTGAAAGAAGCTCAAATTGGTTTAGAAATGGTCTCAGTTCTTTCTTTTACTAAGCGCTGACCTAAAGTAGATACAATGGGACATGACATTGCATTAACTGTGGAAGCTATATTTGGCCACCTTGTGGCTGTACTCATGCAGCTTCACAGCTCTTTAAGTGGAAAAATGCATTCAGTATTGTCCAGTTAAAACCAACAGATGGAGGCCTACATTAGTGCATAAAATACTCCAAACCTACTCCAAACCAGTTTTTCAGTATGCAGTGTTCAATATTCCTCAGTAATGTCAAAGACTGGATGAATGGCAGGTGACAGTTTAGTGTATCTTTAAACGTTTAGTTTGGCCAGAAACAAGGATAGGCCAAATTAAAAAATTATAGGCAGCAAGCATGGGCCTGAATGTTTTTGTTTTTTTTTAAACAATTTTAATGGCGGTATCTAATCCAAACTGAGTGGCATATGATTATGCATGGATTTTTTTACTGGTAGGGGAAAGATAGCATATCTCTAGGGAAGCCTGATGATAATAAAACGTAAATAACTCCAATGGCCAATTAAATGTGACAGCTCCCCACAAAGTTTCATTCATTATCAACGGTTGGTTTTATGTCAGCATGGTCACCAGTGCAGATCTCTTGAGTAAGCTAAGTTGGCTGATGTTAGACACTGTCTGTCAAACAATGTATACATCCAGTACCATTTTCTCATTTACCCTCAACGTACAGTAATAAATAAAAAAATAAATCAACTTATATTTACACGGTTATCCTCTTAGCCCAAAGTGAGATGTTTGGCTTTGTCATTTGATTAGCAATTAGCAAACTTAATGTTAAATCATGCAACACTTCAATGGTTAAATGGTTTCAATTAGACTTCCTCCTATCATTTCTGACTCTTATACTTAAATTGCCAAAGTGGGAAAAGAAAAATCAGGGTAAAAGTGTAAAGACTACATTTTTGACCAAAGTATCACTTTAATAACATTTTCAGAAGTAGGCTTACATTGCTGAAAACTGCAATATAAAAATAGTATTACCAGGTTTCTGTAATTCACTTCTGAAAACTTTGTCCTGATCAGTTTTGTAGAGGTGGGAGGTGTTCCCCAGGCCTTGTGAAGCTGTAAAACACTCTTGTTGCCTGATCAGCAGTTCTGAGCGAGCGGGGAATTGGCAGATTTCCCTCAGAACCTTGAATCCACTCGGGGAAAAACAGGCAGAGGCTGCCATTCAGGTCTCCATGGTGACCACAGAAGGTGATGGAAGGAGTCCAGGCTTTCAAAGGCCTGCGCAAGATTGCACAGGCTATAAAAAGTGCCAAAGGCTTACATATGTTTTGTGTGTGTGCATGTATGTGTGTGTGTGTGTGTGAGTCCATCTGACTGCTTTGTTCATCTTATTGTGCATCTTTTCTGATATGTATTTCTTGCACAGCAGCTGCTGTTATTCCATTGTATTTGCAGGAAAAACTCGATGTGTGAAACACAGACGATGTATTATGTAAGCAGTTTGAATCTGTACACATACACCATACAATGCACATACAATTTCTCTAGACACAGATCCAGATCATGAGGCCGTTATCATTAATCCGGTGAAATCTACATTCTCTTGCTTTTCTGTCTCATTTTTGGCATTTGTACCATGGAGGAAGGTTGATTGTCACAGTGGTTTGAGTAAACGTAATATCTGTTCTTTTCTAGGTTTGGGAAACATATTAACTTCCTGTGTAGTAGTTATAAACATCTGTAAATCAGACCATATGTTTATGGGGTAATTTCCACATTAGAGCTCATCCATCCACCACCCCCATCACCCTCTTTTTGTTTTGAGATGAACAGATTTAGGATTGACCGATGAAAATGAGGACTGTGGTAGGAATGGGGTGATGAGTGGGTGTGAAATTGTCAGTGTAAATGAAAGGTAGATATACAATTTGTTTGTGGCTTCAGGCCTGGTGCTCCTCCTATTCAGAAACGACAGCCACCAATGCACCATAATCCAGTCTGAAGTCACTGTCTTGGTTAAAGATGTTTCTGATCTAAGCAGCGCAGTTGTCTCAAAATTTGTCAAATAAGATTATCAATCTTAGCGTACAAAGAGCACAGCAGAATCATTCCATCCACTGCTCATCAAATCAGGGTATCAAGCTGAAAATTGGTTGTGAAGGTAGGCCAGATATGCCAAAGATGCTCTCATTAGTGAAAAAACTATAATAGATGCCAAAACACAGCTGCTAAATTAAGTTGGGTTAGACTTCATGAAATTAGATTGAGTAAATAATTTTTCTCAAAAAAGCTTTCAAGACAACATGTTGAATCAGCCCAAATAATTTAAAATTGAAGCTTTAAAATATCAGACAATTCTTCTCATATATTATATAGTCGATAACCAGCAAATACTCATTGATCTGTCTGTTCAGCCTACAGATTTTTAACCTGCCATTCATGCTAAATATATAAGAAGTGTCTCCATTCCAATTGCATTTTAAATTAGGAACGTTATGGGACAGCTCATCACGGCACAGGCCACTTACATACAGTATACCAATCTCAATAACAAAGACAGTATCTTTAATTGTATAGGACTTAAAAGAGTTTGAAAAAATGTAAAATGTAAAAATCATGTAAAAATCTGTTGACCTATCTGAGTATGAGCTATAAAGCCTTGGAGCAGGGAATAAAACAAAAAATAAAACAATTTTAAATATTGCTGGTACTTAGTCCAACTCTCAAAAATATCATCAGTTAAACGTAAATGTGAAAAATAGGCAGTAAGAATGACAGAACAAAGGCCATGTAGCTGTGGTCGTGTATGAGAACACGAGCCAGCAATTACATGTCATTGTTGCATCCCACAGCTAGAACAGCATCACCATTCAATGGCCCACTATAACAAACAGGAATGTGTGGTGTGGTTAAACAATGTGGAACACAGTACTTCCCCTGTGCTTAAAGCAGCACATTAACCAGAAAATGTTGGCACAATTTTCTCCTTTTCCCTAATATAGCTGACAATGCAACACTGCACTGAGATAAATTTTTAAACCATTTTAAATGCCTGAAGTCCGAATTTGACTGCTGCTTGCCGTATTTATAGACAGCAGTATGTCATGCATCTGAAACCACTTAAGCAAATCTTCTTAATGTCACTTGACAGCTCCACATGGGGCCAGAGTGCAGTGATATAGGCATGCAGTTTGCATAATGCTTAGTAACAATGTATGAGTTTTCACTGCTTTTTAGATACATTAGCCTTGTGGCTCCTAAAGGAAACTTTGACACTGAACATCCTGCTTTCGGGAGTTTATCTGGGCAAAAACTGAGTCAGTTGGGTGCTTCGCTCCAAAATGTTCACTGTAACAATGATGCAGATCGTGTTTTTAAAGTGAAAGTGACAACCCTTGTCATTGTGAAACGCACCACGGCACAACACACAGAAATTCAACCTCTGCGTTTCAGCCATACACACACGTGCAGCAGGGTGCGGCTATTGAAAGTGCCCGGGGAGCAGTGACAGGGACGGTACCTTGCTCAAGGGTACATCAGGGCAACCTACTGGTGAGGGATTCAAACCCACAATCTTCCGATCTGGGGCAACTCCCTAACCACTAGGCCACTGCTACCCAGATTTTGAGGTTTTATTAGCCATCAACTTGCTCTGCAACCTGTTCAGCCTTAAGGACACTGATGGGGGCCATGAAAAACAACTGATCCTGCATAACACACTACAGCTAATGTGTTTTAATAATGTACTCTCTGCCATTTCCTTGTCTTGATCTCACTCTCCATTAATCCTCATACCACCCAGGGTGGTAAAGTCTCTTCCATCTTAGATAGATGGCCCTGGGAATGCTCAGATGGATTATTTCAGGACCATGTTTCCACAGGCTGGCTGGGTCTGGTTAGAAATGCTGACTTCCACTGCTGGACAGAATGGAGTTAACAGGGCAGAAGAGAGCGGAATCTACAGATTAGAGAGGCGGCTTTACTGTACTGCAGACCCACAGTCCAACAGAGAGACATCCACATTCTCTCTCCTTCCTCTCGCTTTCTGTGTCTCTGGGGCAGAAAACAAGAGCAGAATGAACACGTAAAGCTCCATTGGCCCTTTCCAATAAAATTATATTGCTTCCTTGTTTCTTGTTTACTTACGGGTATGCTCATAACTGCATATCAGCTTGCTTTACTGGGAAGGGGTTCTACTGAATTATTAGAGATATTCAATTCAGATATGTACTGTGGGCTTCTTGACATCAAGCAGGATTTCAGCCTAATTGGATAATAACACAAGACAAACCTTGAGTATCCATCAGTGCGGATCATGCAGGATAGATGTAACCAAGCAATGTAAAAGGTAAGAAAACAGAGGAAAGGATGACTGGACCACAAAGACAACATATGTACTCAGCGTCATATCAGTAATGGAAGAACTATTAGTGACATGGATCGAAGTGAACTTGCAAAGTTCATGTTGATGGTCTTTAAATTATAATGTAATTTCAATATTTTAACATGAACATTAATTTTTTGCAGAAACAACCAGAAGCAGCTTTGGGCTCATTTGAGTACCTTTTCTTGAGTAAAGAAACTGGAAGTGTACTTTTAAAGAGCTGTTTTTATACAGACATCTGTACTGCTCTTCATGTAAAAACTTACATTGTACTTTTGAAACTTCTGAAACTGATTCTGGATAATGAACAACAGACATCTGAACGTACATTTAGGCCTCCAAATATTACCATTTATTTCTTGTTTCCATTAAATGGAGTGGTGCCTGAGGCAATGTTACATCATAGTTTTTGAGAGGATTCTTGTCTCGAAAGTATTTTTAAATGGACTCACGATAAAAGTTTACAGGCAGGCTGGTGTAAGGCAAAATAGCTTCACTGGAAAAAACAAACTCAGGAGACACATTTGGTTTCACAGGTGGTTTTTTAAATAAAACCAGTAAATAAAATGTTTTTATATGCCTTGTATTTCACAACCCCTGGTCCCTTTCACCACCCCTGCAAAGAAAGGTCAGTAAGTTTCTCTACAGACCATTCCGAATGATTCTGTGTGCATCTCAAGGACTGAATTAAGCAGGAAGTTAGTAGATAATTGGTGGAATTCCCCTTTACATGAACAAGAGCTCCATTATCAGCATATTCCAAGATGAGAACTTTGTTTTGCTCCATTCCTTCTTTCTATCTCCTGTTTCCTTTTTTATTTACTTTCACACACAAATAAAACATATAGGCAAGGGAAACCTGTCCACCAGGCCTGTCACCTGTCCCATCACCTGGGATATTTTGGATTACAGATACAACTCTGACCTTTGTAATTAGACCTCAACACTTCTCACAGTATATTTTCCAAACATGACACCATTGACTTACTACCTTATTAAAGTCCATATCTGGAGCAGAAGCATCCTTTGGTCTTTTGGTAAAAACAAGCAAACAAAAAACCTTAATATATTGCATAATCAGTATAAAAGCATGACCTAATTGCAAAAACTAAGGCATACTATCAGATTCTCATCTATGAATATACGATATGAATATATCATTTTATTTTTACATTAGGGGCAGCGGTGGCCTAGTGGTTAGGGAGTTAGCCGCATGATCAGGGGTTCGAACCCCTTCCTAATAGGTTGCCCTGAGGTACCCTTGAGCAAGGTGCCGTCCCCGTCACTGCTCCCCGGGCGCTTTCAATAGCTGCCCACTGCTGCACGGTGTTTGAGTGTGCATGGGTTAAATGGAGAGGTCCAATTTCGTTGTGGTTCACTGTCTGCTGTGCTGTGACTTCACAATGACAAGGGTTGTCACTTTCACTTTTTTTTCACCCAACAAAAGGTCTATGGCATATTATTTTTAAAGCAGACTTTGGTTAATTGTTGAAGACGGAGTAACTGAGTAATAAACACAAGGGATTGTTTTCATGATACAGTGTATACACTGCACAATAATACATTTATAACTCCTTTGTTGAAAACCCAGATATGACTAAAGGAAGAAGTGCCTGGGCCAGTCTTAATTGAAAAGATAGTTGTCTGGGAAAAATAGTCCCTGAGTTTTTCATGAGCAAGGTACTGTCCCCAACACTGCTCCCCGAGCACTGGTTGAATGGCTATCCTCTGCTGCACTGTGGGTCTAGAGCAGAGAAATAGGTTTTGGTTGGTGTGCACATTATGACAAATAGTGACTTCACCTCATTCAGAGGCAACCCAGCTCTAATAAACAGCGACCTCTATTGGTGACCACATCATATTGCTACACTTATTGTAAAAAAGACTTGGGAACAGTTTGAACGCCCTCTAAAGGTCATTAACCATCTTTACAACAGCAGCAACAGCACCAGAAGCCCTGCATGCCCTACAGTTCATACAGAAATAAAAAATAAAGCACTGCTTATCTTACGGCAGGGGTATTATGCCAAAAACGCATGCTTTAATGATTTAACTTAATTCTCCAACAGCTCTAATCATCAATCCCCCCCACACAAACACCCAACTAACCCAAGCATCCCACCTCCTTCCCCCAGAGCTACTGGGCTAATAACTCAGTCCCGGTGGGACAGGAAAATCCTTAGTCTCCTAAAATGATTTCCAGCATGTTAAAAAGATCCCCTACCACAACAGCCAACGGGCTTGAATATTAACTGATCCTTTATTGGTAATTTATTCCATAATTCAGCATAAAACATGTAAACGAGTGCATTAAAATTTAATTTGTGCTTCTATATATATTTTAAAAAATAAAAAGATTTAGTGCTTCTCTGGTTCCAAACAAATTTATGTCTGTATTTGATTTTTCATGCTGAGTTCAACCTGGAAATACTGCTGTCAGGCCTGGTTTTGCTGTACTTTTGGATGTCCAAAATTTCTGGTTTTGTGTCATAAATAACTTCTTCTTCTTTTTTCGGCTGCTCCCCTGTTTAGGGGTCGCCACAGCAGATCATCCATTTCCATTTCTTCCTGTCCTCTGCATCTTCCTGCTTCAAATCGACCACCTGCAAGGCTGCACCTCTCTCACCACGTCCATAACTCTCCTCTTTGGTCTTCCTCTTTCCCTCTTTCCTGGCAGCTGCATCTTCAACATCCTCCTCCCAATATAATCCTCGTCTCTCCTCTGAACATGTCGAAACCAACACAACCTCGCTTCTCTAAGTTTATCTCCAAAACATCTAACCTGAGCTGCCCTCTAATATACTCATTTCTAATCCTGTCCATCCTCGTCACACCCAACGAAAATGTCAGCATCAACTCTGACACCTCCAGCTCCGCCTCCAACCTGTACAACATAGCTGGTCTCACTACTGTCCTGTAAACCTTCCCTTTTACTCTAGCTGGTACGTGTCTGTCACAAATCATTCCAGCCACTTTTCTCCACCCATTCCAACCAGCCTGCACTCTCTTCTTCACCTCTCTTCCACACTCCCTGTTACTCTGAACTGTTGATCCCAAGTATTTAAACTCCTCCACCTTTGTCACCTCTACTCCCTGCATCCTAACCACTCCACTTTCCTCCCTTTTATTCACACTCAAGTATTGGTTTTATTTTCACTGCAGCTTCTTTGTGTTGTGTGGTGATCTGTGCACCTCAGCTCCTTCTCATCTGAATTTTCTCAGCTGCAGGATGACTTTTAAAGCACTGATCAGAGAGCAAAGATGTCTGTCTTTGGTATAGAAATAACAAAATTTAATTAAGACCTTTATGAATGGTTTTTGTTCAGGTCGGAACATGTGGCCAGCAGGGGGCGCCCACCCTCTCTGAATCAGAAAGCATTAAAAAAAATAGTAAAATGCTGAGGATGATTTTCGTTTTGTTTTTTTTTTCATCTTTTAGTTTATATATAAGTTTATCTTGTAGTTTATATAAACACGTTGCTTTTTTAGTTTACTTGCCCAATTTCTCAAAATCCTCTTCAGACAAAGAATGAAATGATGTTAAATTGGTTAAAAAAAATCTCTTTTTCTATCATTTTCCTCCATGCTCTTTCTCTTCTCTCTGCCTATCTATTTTTATGTCTCTCCTTCTTTTCGTTCCTCTCTCATTTCCTAATCTCCCTCTCCCCCCTCCCCTCCCCCTCTTGGTTTACCCCTCCTCCTCCTCCTCTTTCTCTGTCTCGTGTGCCCCATGTGTGAGGGTGGACTGTACCATTTCGCTGTACAGCGAGGGGGGGGAGCTCGGCTCATTAAGTTCAGCACTAGACAGCGACCATCGCGCTCCTAACAATGCGACCCCCGCGCGCGAACACGCGACCCCCGCGCGCGAGCTGCTTGAGGGACGTTGCACTTCGGAGCTGAGAGGAGCTGACTGAGACCCCCAGCAAACGCCTGCGGCTCCAGGGCAGCCTCAGAGCCTCCACCAGCTCACAACAACAACAACAGAAACGCAGCAGCGCTCGAAGGTCCCTCCGAGAAGGGAGGGGCGTGTTCACGCAGCCGTCGCGGTGAAGTGCGCTTTCTTCTGTTTACACTGGAATTAAAGTGAGGATGGGACACTTCCCCGGACTGGAGGTGACCTGGATGCTGTTGCTCTGGACGCTCAACCTCAGCACGTCGAGCACAGCAGCTCGAGCATCTCGTGAGTGTCAATGGATTTCAGTGCATTACAGCAAGGCTAGAAACCAGTGGTGGTGGTGGGAGAGTGTGTGTGTGTGTGTGTGTGTGTGTGTGTGTGTGTGTGTGTGGTGGGGGGGTCACTGCAGGCTACTATTTTAAGGTGAATAAATGGGTCTAAGATGACTTCCAGACGAAATATGTGCCATTACTTATGACAATAGTCTAAACGACAAAGCAAAAGTAGGGAGTCTCGTGCTGAATGGAAATATTCCAGTGTGAACACAGCACACAATGAACCTCAAGAAACGCTTCTCTGCATTTAACCCAAACACACCAAAGTGGAGCATTGAGCAGCGCTGTGAACAGTGTTGGGGTGATACTTGCTCAATGGAACCTCAGGGTGACCTACTTCTCTGGGACCCGAACCCACAACCTTCTGATCATGAGACCCAGACCCTAAACACCGCCGAGCCACTGCTGCCCCATGTGTGGCATGGTCCCATACGTTCGTCCAAACCTTTATTGCTTTTTGTTTTTAAAGGTGAGGATGTTCAGGCTGCTTGTGTAACAATACTCACTTCTCCTGGTGCTGATATGAGGCTGATAAGAACCATGTGGTCCATGGAGTTCCTGGAGGCTTGTAAGTGGATGAAAAATGGAGTCTGTAGGTTCTTCTGAGAAATCCCATAGAAGAACTATTCACAGCACTGTTGTTCCTGTAAAGGAACTGGTGAAGAAATTCATTTGTACGGCATGGGAAGACCCCATAGCTATTAAGAGTTTCAAGCTATCAGTGAAATCAAGAACCATTCAGGAACAAATTTGGAACGATCTCTTAAAACAGTGATTTGAGGATGCTTAAAGAACCCTCCGGGGGATATTTCTTTAATGAGCACCCGTCTGTAAACGCGAGGTCCAAGTGTGAAGAACCCTTTTTACATCTGATGAATTTCCACTTAAAGGAAGGTTCATATATTAGTTAAAGATTACTCACAGAAAAATACATTCAATGTCAGGAACCATTTGGGAACCATTTTAGAGTACCAGCTTCTTTTGGTTCTTGAAAGAACACTTCAGTACATAGTTATTTAGATTCAAAGGGCGAGTGTGAAGAACCCTTTTAAATGTTATATAACAATTAAAGATAGCAACACAAGTCTGATTCAGTAAAAAAATTAGGGACCAACTTGGATTTCTGCTTTTAAAAAGGTACTTTCGGTTCTCAAAAGAGCCTTTCAGTGCAGAGTTCCTTAAAGGACCATTTTTGTGAATGAGATTTGCGTGTTTGTTCTAAAACTATAGCCCCGCCATAAATAAAACGGTTCTATAGGATTAAAGTTTTTTCTTGGAAATGTGTGTCCAAACCAAGAACTGGCATTGTTCCCTGTGAGATTTGTTAAAAAGCCAAAAACAGCTCTTCCGTGGCATCACTCCAAAGAACCTTTTGGGGGCACCTTTGTTTTTAAGAGTGTCTGCTGAGGCTTGTGAGTGTACGCTGCTTTTAACTAGCAAGGTCTTGTGGTCCCTTCATTATCCATTGTTGTTGGCTATACGCTGAAAGAAAGGAGCACGAGTCAGTATATAGTCTGAAGCAGTGGGCCATATATAGTGATATAACATACAATCACAGCAGCACTCCTTGGCTCCAGCCATGCTTGAGGAGGCATTAATAAATAATAGTAATGAGGGACATGTAGATATACATGTCTATGAAGGGAAGAGGCTGCTGTTGGTCTTCTGGTCACTCCAAACATTTTTGGCAACCTGGCAGTTCCTGGAATTCTGTGGCAATTTACTTGCTAAAAAGAGAGGAGTCTCTCTTTCAAATTCAGGAGCAGGTTGATCAAAATAAAGCAGATCAATGCCATTGAAGATGGACCATTGTAGCTTAACCTATATGAGTCTATAACACAAATAGCGCTCATCCGTATTGTAAATATCATTAGATAATATGGCCCCTTAGAATCTGAACTTACGTACATAGTTTTATATTCATATTTTCAGGTTCCGATGATATATTCTGCTTGTTTACAAATAGTTGCTCACTCTTTATAGTGGATAGTCTTGCCAAATTTTCTGTTAATCTCATGTTTTTTATGTCAACATGAGCACATTTGCTTCTTGTACCACATACAGGATCTTCCAAAGGGAGCTGAGTGTTCTCCTTTAATGACAGGGGCGTGCTTTGCATAGGAAGAGTAACATCATATATCTGGGTAATATTATTTCTCACCTCAGAAATGCTTTCGAGGCACCAAAAGTGGTTACATTTTGTTAAAAGATCTTGAGAAAACAACGGGTTTCCATGCAAATTCTATTATAAATCTTGGTGATTTTGAGCAGGCAAGCGGGTGAAGCCATCAACGAGTGTTTCACAACAGAGAGGCTCTGAACGGGTCATTTTTAACTTAGTTTATTTAATTCGCTTGGACTGCATCTAAGTGGTAGGTCTTGTTATAATATAATATACGTGCCTACCGATCACATTTCACATCCGGCCAGCACCCACTTGACATGCTATCTGTAAGTTATTTGTAATTAAGTTACGTGTAATCTCATAGAACAACAGCACTTCTCTTGTAGCAAAAGTTCAGTGATTGCTGCTTAGAAAGCTTGCAGAAGCGTTTAAAGGTAAAAGAAAATCCTCCTAACAAAAAGGATAAATTCCTGTTTAAAATCTTTTGTAAAGTTGCAAACCAAGACAAGAACAATAAAAAAAAACCAAAAAAAAAAACCAGTGTAACAAACCTAGTAGAAAAACCAATTTCATTTCTGACTCTAAATGTGCTGAAATAAAAGCCCTGACTCAAATGGAGAAGAGCTCTGTTCATAGATTACATGCTGTGGAGTGCCTGCTCTGCAAGTGATACCTATTTTAGTCTAAAGTAGTTCAAAGGCTTACATAATCATCAGATCTGTCTGTTTGAATCAAACTTGAATGACTTTTCAGTAATAGGCTATACTGGAGAGATTTAGCAGACATAATTATAAACGTTAAATAAATATCCATCTTAAAAAGATTTAAACACAGCATTCCCCCTTTTCTTAAAAAGTCCATCTTCTACTTCCTTTGGCTGCTTCTGTCAGAGGTCACTGCATCTGTTGATTTCTTATAGAGTCAATATACAGTGCTGTGCAAAAGTTTTAGGCATGTGTGGAACAAATGCTGTAAACAAAGAAAGCTTTCAGAAATGGAAGTGTTCATCATTTATTTTCATCAATCCACAAAATGCAGTGAATGAACAAAAGAGAAATCTAAATCAAATCAATATTTGGTGTGACCACCCTTTGCTTTCAAAACAGCATCAATTCTTCTAGGTACACTCAGTTTTTGAAGGAACTCGGCTGGTAGGTTGTTCCAAACATCTTGGAGAACTAACCGCAGATCTTCTGTGGATGTAGGCTTCCTCACATCCTTCTGTCTCGTCATGTAATCCAGACACACTGGATGATGTTGAGATCAGGGCTCTGTGGGGGCCAGAAGAACTGATGCTGGTTTGAAGTCAAAAGGTAGTAACAGCAAATATTGATTTGATTTAGATTTTTCTTTTGTTCGGTCACTTTGCATTTTGTAAATTGATAAAAATAAACAATCATTATTTATATTTCTGAAAGCATTCTTTGTTTACAGCATTTTTTCCACACCTGCCTAAAACTTTTGCACAGTACTGTATATATTTCTTTTTTTAGATTGTTATTACTGCCTACTTGTGCCCCTGTCTGTCTATCTGTGCCACTGTACAGTAAAATTATGTAGATTTGATAATCCAAGACATGTTTGGTAATGGTCTGTTTATGGAACAGGGAAAATTATGCATATCGCGAAACATTCATTCAATTTTGGTAAAAAAATTTGTGCTAAAGTCTGAAAAAAGCCTATACTATCTAGAGATACTGTTGTGCAGCCACTGGGTGATTAAAATGTTGGGAGATAGTTTAGTGCCCAGCTTTATGACAACAATCTCTTGTCAGGGCAGTATGACTGGCCTAATGCTTCTGGGTGAGTAGGATATATATCTGAAGGATCATGATATTAGCCAGCAGATTCAACTGTACAGTGACATTTACAGCATTTCTGAAAGACACAGTGGGTCTTCTCTTGACTAGCCTTCACCCTTCCAGCATTGATGATGTTGAATGACTTGTGGAGTCTTTACTAAGAATGGTTTAAAAAGGTACAATTTGAACAAATAAATATAGTTCCATTAATGTAGTACACCATAATATAACTCCAGTGCTCTGAGTCTGTCTATATTTAATAGTGTTTTAAGTGTTTTAAGATCATTTAAAAGTCCCAAAAAAGTAATACACATGGTTTTCCTGGCTTGATCTTGACTGTAGTCTTACTTTGTATGATAATTAATGGATAAAGTTTGCTTGGACCTCTGTGGCAAAGATGAATAAACATCTAAGTATTAGAAGGCATGGGAAGAAAGTCATGTTAAAACCTTAAAATTATTCTTTAACATTATTATTAGTACATCCACACCTTATCACCATTGCTTGTCTTTCTGGGACGCACTTTGGCTGTGAAATGAATTCGCAGTGTCACAGCTGTTACCCACTTTCCAATTTAATATTCCATAAAGCCTATTGAAATTTCTACAGTGACGCTATTATCTATCTTATTTCCTTTTATATCTCCCCAATTGCAATGGAAGCTGTCGAATAACGATCTCATTAATGAGATTGATTTGGCTGCTCTGGCACCCAGCACAGATCAACTCTAAATACTATCAGCTAGGCTTTTGGGTGTGGGGAATAAACAGACAATAAATAGCTTGAGAACCTACATTACAGGCACCTAGGGGAATATCCTCATACAACACAGGCCAAAGTCAAACTTGCCAGCAAAAGGGCAGAATGAATAACTAATTATGTGGTCACTCCAAATAATTTTATGAATGCTGGCAAAGAGGAAGCTGAAAGTATACACAGGTTATAAATATTTTATCATCTATTATATGAATGTATATGTCAATACACTTACATTTAATTGAACCCACAAACACTATTATTTTGAAAAAAAGCTTTTATCTATGTTATATATTACAAAAACTCAACCAAGAAAAAGGCTAGAAGAAATATATATACTACCACACCCCCAATTTTCTGTGACTCTACACGGGATTAATGCTTGTGTGTTTTGTGATGCAAATAAGGACGCTCGTTGAGATGCAAGGCACCTGCCGCCACCATTCGTCAAAACCATGTGCCAAACCTCTGCCATCTGACCCTCCCCCATCCTTCGGTACCTTTCTTTGTTAGCCAGGGGATGGACACTGCTAAACAAAGGCCTCAGAACACTTGAAGCAATAAGAAAGGAAAAAAAAACAACACATACACAATACATTTTCATTTATTGGCTCAGCCAAGCCTAGAGCTGGTAGGGGGGGTTATTGTTTATTTCATTTTGCACTGCTGAGGGAAGGGAAGAAACATGATGTGACATTTAGGAAAATGAACTCTGTACAATCTCTTATAAACAGAGAGATGCCCTAGTATAAATGTAATTTGATTCATCATCCCATATGAATGAATATATGTATTAGATTATCAAGTATGCGATATTAAGAATTCAGTGGAAAATGTTCACATTTCTGATAAACATGGTTTTGTTGGAACATCAAATAATGTGCAATGTTGGGACAGCAATTAATACACTATCATAAATTAAATGTGTTTGTTGTATTTTATTTTGCTCTTTGTGAGGACCTATGCCTCAGGGGGAAGGAGGAACATGAAAATCACCATAAATGCTTAAAAAAGGAAAAATTAAATATCAGACTGGATACTAATTTGGTTACTACAGTTAGGCTAATGTTGCTGTGTAGAATTAAGCAATGTGAGTATGTAATTTTATGTTTTTTTCTAGTTTGTTAAATTCATGTCTGTAGAGGATGTGCACTTATTTCCACTCAGAACACCAACAAAACACATCATTTGACCAGATGTAACAAAACTGAATATGAAAATATGATGCTGATCGATAAAAATCTGAAGTGACTGTCATCCCACAGCCTTCTGACCTGAAACCACTAGGCCACTGCTGCCCCTTTTTGTTTAGTAATTGAAGATTGTGAACTTAAAATACACACAAGAGTGCTGCTGGTGGTTTATACAGCTCATTTTCACTGCTGGGCTGAGATATCCAGCCAACAGTGTCTTGTGATTAATAGATTCACTATGGATGAGGGACAAGAGGATAATCAACACAAACATGTCACATTATATAAACTATCATCAATAACCTTGCTTCTGCAAGGTGGACCACCAGGTTAGGTGTAGGTGGCAAGTAAGTGGACAGAGTATTTAAAAAGTCCAATAGCACGGCTGTGTGTGATCCACTGTGCAGCACACACTGTCAGTTTCACTGCTAGGCTGAGAATGATCTACCATCTTAATAATACCTGCTGACTAATGGCCCTGAGGAGTCCAGGCCATTGATGAACAAGTTAAGAGCAGGCGAACAAATGATGCAGAGAAACAGACAGACTTCATTCTGTATTTGTAGACTATGAAGAGCCCCTGTGTTGTAAGAGGCCACATAAAATAGATAATAAGTGCATCCAAAAGGCTTGTTTGTGTGTATTGGGACAAAACCTCTACAAAGATTGTTTTTAAAGTATCTTATAATGGAGATTAATGTAAATGTTTTTGCTTTTTTCCCCAGCTAACCTTGGACTAATCTGGAGTAATTAATAGTGAAAATTTGACAAAATTAGGTGTTTTCAGATTATTTAACCAATGTTAAAAAAAAATGACAGAATTGGCAATACAAAGCTTTTTTTTCCTGACAGCAATGACAAGGGAATGCAGAGAAATCCTGAAGGAAGGAGCAAACAGACAAATGAATAAGTAAACACCCTCTACTGCACAGTGTCTTATTACTCCTGCTCTCTAAAGACTAAGACTGTAGACACCAAGCTTACACTCACTTCCCCTGCCTTATTACCAGCCTCCCTCTCAGCAACATGGGGGTTGGAGGGTTTATTCCCCTTCTTTTTCTCTTTTTTCTCCAGGATAACCCTCCCTCCCTTGGCCAGCCTTTAATGTGTGTCTTCATTCACAGTTCATCTCTTGTGCGGTGCAGGCAGACATGGTGCAGAGAGCGGAGGGGGTGAACAAAGAGGTCTCAGAAAGGGGTCCATTCACAAGCTCTGTCAGCTCATTAATACAAGATGGTGCTCTTCATTCTAGGCCTGTAATCGACAGATTACACTCTAAACGCAATCGTCTATGTTGACTCAGAACAGCAGCTGGCTTAAGCATGAATCATTGACTAGTCTTTTGGGTAGGGTTGGAAGTTAATGTGAAAAGAGATATTACTAAAGTGATGTTTGATTCCTCTCTCAGTCAAGAATCAGAATCAAAAAAATTAATCAGTGAAATGAATTAGAAAAACAGAATATATAGTATACAAACAAATGAGAACATCACACTGTAAGAATAATAGTTATTGGGCAAGACTCCAAATGCTACAATTGTCTACCTGTGTAATATGATTTAATTGGTAAGTTCCTCTAACTGAGAGCGTCTACCATTGGTCCCTAAGGTTAGCTTCATTTTTGCACCGCAAGGCTAATATGATTAGTAAGTAATTGTAAGAAATGTGTAGGCTGCATATATAAATCATTACTCACTTATTAAAATCATGTCAATTTAAGTAACCTCATATACATTTATATGTATGAAATTTAGCACCTGCTGCTACTCAGTGACTTCTAAAGATGTTCTCCAGGATAGAATTTGTAGGTAGACCACCCTTGACCCATTAGACACTTTTAAAATAAGAATCAGCCTGTAGCTAAAAAATTCTTAATTCATAACTGAATTTATAAATTCTTAATTTAACAGCCCTGCAACTGCTGGCAGGGTTACTGCCTCTACAGTTAACACTTCAGGCTAACCTGAAACTGTATCTGACACTTCTTATTAGTACTGAGTGCAAGATTTACCAGGACAGCCTAAAAAGATGTAAAAGGAACCCAGAGTCCTTTTTTGTTTCTGACACTATAACAAGCTGTTTTCTGTGCAATATTAAAAATATTTGGTATGAAACTGTCAGAAACCGTGTCAAGACTCTTGGACTTCGCCTGCGCGTCTTTGTGCCGTTATGGTCAATGAGTTTTTCACATAGATTGCTTGGGAGAGGTTCTGCTGAGAGATGAGCTTTTATTCCTGCACAGAAATTCTCGAGAGTTGAACATTGATTTCATGGCAGCCCATCGTGCCTGAGAGCTTCTTCAGAGGAGAAGTAGATCTTGAAATCAGACAGCGCTGTAATGAGAAGAAAAATAGGATTTGTAGGACTCTGCTCTCTGCTGGATAATGTAAGGCTGCCAGAAAATGACATTTCATATTGATTAATGATAAAATGTCTGGAAAAAGTATTTTTCAATGAGCTAGAACTGGATTCCTGGAAAGGAAGAGGATAAAGTGGCTGCATGCCAAAGCTTTTGTTGTCCATTTTGTCAGTTAACATGGTAGTATGATATAGCGCATCCAATCCCAAAACCTTTGATTTCTTTTAAAGCAGCACTTCAGCCATAATTGCTTAATGTTGTTGAATGATACAGTTAAAATGATAAAAATACTATTATAAAAATATGAATACGATAATGCTTGCAGGACCTTCTTCCATTCATTCTCTGCCAGTCAAGCACTTTTAGGTGAAGCAGTCCATGAACTCTTTCCTTGAAATATCTTTTCTTGAATTCATTCAAGGGAGTGTCCTTGCTTTGCACCATGATCAGGCCCTAAATATCAAATCTTCTCATAAACAGATATAGTGTAGTCAAGAGGACCCTCTCAATTGATCATTTTTTTAACATTTTTTGGCTAGATGTGTGTGAAGAACAATTATAAAGTTAATTCCACATTAAATATATCTTGTATATCAACTTGAAGGTTAAAGAATAAAAAAAACCCTAAATGGTTCTTGACTTAAACAAATACAGGGCCGAGTATTGTAGAGTGCAGAATTGTTCCATTCACTGTTTTCAGTGACCACAACTGTATTCTCTTTGTCATCCAAGCCATTGTCACATGGCAGATTAAGCACAGTGGAGATGTGAAAGAAGCAGTTTAGTACATGGTCAGGTCCCGGGAGCAGTGAGCCTGACATAGTTTTGAAGACAAAGAGAGAAGAGCACTCCGAACTGCTTAATCTTCCCAGTTGGCCCCAGCAATGCTTCACTGCAGACTACTTTAGTACAGGCAGCTATCTTCGAGATGAATTCCTAAGATATTACTGCTTCCTGTAGGGTCTCACTTTTGGAAAAGGATCTTTTCATTTCTATGTTTTTCCTAATTTGCAGTTATGTTTCATTAGGCTGTTTTAACTCCTACATAGCGTAATAATAATAAAAATATGCTGAGTTAAAAATCTTTCACTAGATCTCACATCATTAAATAAAGAGTCATATTTAAGATGAATTGAATTTCTTTCAATTCAAGTGAATTTCTTGTCTGTTTTTTGTCTGAAGTATGGACAAGACTAGAGAAACCTAAGTCTTACCAAAGTTTGAGAAACAAAAGTTTGAAAAATGGGGAGCAGTCTAGTCAAGAAAAAGTCATGATGAAGATCAAGGGAAATATATTCCTATTAATATTATCTTGCTTAAACAGCACAATTCTGCCTCTAATCAGGTGAATTCACATAGAGCATTGGAAAAATCCTAATCAGCCTTGGATCAAAGCATGGTGTGTGTGTGCGAGTGATAATTACACAAAATAAACACATTGTCATGAGATTTTTTTTGTGTTCCGTAATCCTTTGTGATGTTTCTCGTTTTATAGCACATGTGAGTGTTCAATAGGTTCCATGATTCCCTGGAAAGTTTGAAATGAAATAGAATAGCACCAGTGCTAAGCAGGTTGGTTACCCTAGTATCATCTGTGTCTACAGACATTTCAATGGTAAAGAAGTTATTTTGAGCATTTATCTCAATATGCTGCCACTGGGCCAGATTCAGTGTAATGAAAATCTTTGCATTTTGAGTTGAGTCACTACATAGTGACATGTAGATTAAGCTGTCCTTAGGTTGTCCTTCAGTGCTGCTAGGGATGCATCAGAATACTTTAGAATGATGTGATCACATGCATCCCAGATCACATCCAACTGTGGTCTGAGTAAACCTCTGTGATGCCCTGTTCAGACATGTACCTGTCTACTTAATGGGATACTTATTAATACTATTAATACTTAATAACGGGATCACACAGGGCCTATGCATAATGCCAGTTGTGGATAGGGCCTATGAAGTGAAGTGAAAGTGATGATTTATCATTGTCAGCACACAGTTCAGCACATTGAAAAGCCTTCTCTGCATTTAACCACTTAACCAAGTGAAGAAGTGGGCAGCCATACATCCAGAGCCCAGGGAGCAGTCCCCCTGACTGTACCTTGCTCAAAGATACAGAAGAGCACAAAAGAGCACATTTTGGCTGGGGCAGGAATAAGTCAACTCATGATCACTAAAATTGCTGTTGAATGTAAAATGACTCTTGTACTTTCAATCCACTACTTTGAAAGCATCTTACTGAAGAGTATATAAAATTTTCAAGAAGAGTTCATTGATGAAGTCTATAGCAGTTCATATTGATCAGTTGAACAGATGATGCCAGTTTATAATGTAATAATTGAAATGATATTTTGGTGGGCAGTCATTTGGCAACAAACGCTAATTGAAAAATGATTAATGAGCTTGTACAAACTGAAATGCTGCCCATTTCAGCAAATATGAGGTTCATCGGTAGAACGGACAGCTATTAATGTGTTTGTTAATAAGGCATAACAAAAGATTCATTTTATTTTTTTTTACAAAAGATAATTTTGTTCACTCTACAGCAGCTCAGGAGAAAAAAATGTTTTTCCATGCTGTTCCTCCTGTTCCTGACTAAACCATGAACCATGCTGTAGTATATCATAGCTCAAACCACAAGCCCTCAGATACATGTGGTTTTTACAGACCATCATATTACATTGTAGCCTTAAATCCAGCCTCCAAAATAATTTCTTTTGTATTTCTGCAGCTTAACATTCACATTTGCTTCATTCGCCACTCACAGTGAATGCTATCTAAAATATGCTATAGAAAATCAGCTTAGGATGATGCGTATGTTGTTAAAAGTATTGTAGTGCATGCAAGAATCATTCAGATGAAAACCTGATGCAGCATAAGTGCTGCATGCAGAGCAGGCAGGCTGCTTTTATTTACTTGCATCTTGACAGAAAGTTAAATCTGTAGATTCATTCATGATGTCTTCATGATGAAGTTAATCAATAAAAATTAATTTACGTTACTATAATAAAACATAATGTCCCATTTAACACTCATGCTAAATATAATTTTGTCTTCTTCTTCTTCTTTTGGCTGCTCCCATTTAGGGGATCATCCGTTTCCATTTCTTCCAGACATCTGCATCTTCCTCCTTCAAACCTGCATGTCCTCTCTCACCACATCCATAAACCTCCTCTTTGGTCTTCTTATGTTGCTCTTTCCTGGCAACTCCATCTTCAACATCCGCTTCCCAATATAATCCTCGTCTCCCTTCTGGACATGTCCAAACCAAAGCAACCTTGCCTCTGTAACTTTACTCCAAAACGTCTAATCTGAGCTGTCCCTCTAATATACTAATTTCTAATCCTGTCCATCCTTTTCACACCCAGTGAAAATCTCAGCATCTTTAACTCTGACACCTCCAGCTCTGCCTTCTTCACTTCTCCTCCATACTCGCCATTACTCTGAACTGTTGATCCAAAGTATTTAAATTCCTCCATCTTTGTCACCTCTACTCCTTGCATCTTAACCACTCCAATTCCCTCCCTTTCATTCACACTCATGTATACTGTCTTTGTCCTACTCACTTTCATTCCTTTCCTCTCTAGGGCATATCTCCATCTTTCCAGGTTCTCCTCATGCTACTCCCTACTCTTGCTACAAATCGCAATATCATCTGTAAACATCATCATCCATGGGGACTCCTGTCTAACCTCATCCGTCAACCTGTCCATTACTTTTGCAAACACGAATCAGCTCAGTGCTCATCCTTGATGTAATCCAAGCTCTACCCTAAATGCATCCATCACTCCTACTACACCACTCACCACTGTCACATTTCTCTCATAAATATCCTGAAATACTCTCACATACTTCTCTATAACACCTGACTTCCTCATACAAAACTCCTCTCTAGGCACCATGTCATATGCTTTCTCCAGGTGAAAGCATATGACATTGCATCTGTGGTACTCTTTCTCGGCATGAAATTGTACTGCTGTTCACTAATCATCGCCTCTTAACCTAATTGCCACTACTCTTTCACATAACTTCATGCTGTTGTTGATAAACCTTATCCCAATATAGTTACTACAGCTCTGTGCATCACCCTTATTCTTGAAAATCGTTACCAGTACACTTCGTCGCCACTCCTTAAGCATCTTCTCACTTTCCAAGATTGTGTTAAACAATCTGGTCAGAAACTTAAGTGCCATCTCTCCAAAACACCTCCATGCTTTCACCGGTATGTCATCCAGACCAACAGCCTTTCCATTCTTCATCCTCTTCATTGCTTCCTTTACTTCCATCTTTCCATCTTGTATATTTGCTGCACTTCCTGGTTCACTATCTTCACATCATCCAATCTTCTCTCTCTCATTCTCTTCATCCATCAGCTGCTCAAAGTACTCCTTCCATCTGCTCAACACACTCTGTTCACTTGTGAGTACATTTCCATTTCTTTCCTTAATTGCCCTGACTTGCTTAACATGCTAAATATAGGTTTGTAATAAAAAATAAGTTTACATTATGTATTGAACACATTTATTGAAACATGTTTTACTAATATTACTAGTAGTAATTACATCTTTTGAGACAGAACTAGTACTAAAATTAAGTTAAGTTGTAATTAAAGTTGTGAATATAATGTGTTTAAAATTCAAACCAAGAATATTTTCATCAGCTATTTTTGGAGAAGACAACTTGCCTAGTTTATGAGAAGACAAAATGAACTATAATTGAAAACAATTACAACTATTAAAACTAAAACTATTAAAAACTAAAGACATTAATACTGAAGCGCCAAACATGAAAATGAGCAGAGAGCAGAGAAACATTCATTTGCAAAGACTAGCAACCATTCATCATTAGAAATGTTAGCTACTCTGCATAAAATGTAAGTTTTACTGAAATCAGCTATAATTTCTGTTAGATCATGGAAGACATGTTTTGTGTCTAAACTTTCCTGTAACAATAAAAACCTTGAAATACAGTGGCTTCAGACAGTTTTCAGACCCCTTCATTTTTTTCATTTTGTAATGTTGCAACATGATACTACAAACATTTAAATTAATTTTTTATCCATAATCTACACTCAGTACCCCACAATTTTGGTTTATTTATTTAAAAGAAAAAACTGAAATATTACATTTACATAACTTTGCAGTACCTGAGGCTGCAGTTACAGCTTCTAGTTTTTTTGGTTATGATGCAATAAGCTTTGCACACTTGGATTGGGGGATTTTCTGCCATTCCTATTTGCAAATCCTCTCAACCTTAGTCAGGTTGGATAAGGACCATCAGTGGGCAGGCATTTTCAGGTCTCTCCAGAGATTTTAAATGGGGTTTAAATCAGGGAGAGGCTTTTGTCTAGATCGATGGAGGCCTGCAGCTTTGGTTGTCCTTCCAGAACTTAGTCCACACAGGATCTCTGGAGCTCAGTCAGAGTGAGCATAGAGAGGTGTGAGTAATACATATAATTAAATAATCCATATTATTTACCACAGTTGGAAACCATCAGCAGCAATGAAGAGTTAAATTTGAGCCATCAAGTGTTGCTGCAAAGGTCTGAATACTTTTGCAATTCTGATATTTTGTTTTTTATTTTTAAGAAATTTACAAACCTCTAGGGTACTGAGTATAGATTAAGGAGGAAAATTAATGAGGCAAACATTACTCACCGCTCCCTCTTAAAGTGTTGCAACTGTTTTTATTTTTGTAAGATCCATAATCTTTTTCAGCAAATTTGATTTTGTTTATGGATTTGCCTCAAGCCAATAATGATCTCCATCTCATCTGATCCTCCTGGTGTAATAAAGTATTAAAAAGTATTTTAAGGTTGAAAAACATTAAGAATACTCACAGCACACAGTCAACACTCTTGTATTCCCTTTCAACACTATTCCCATATGTTCATCTCTCAGAATCCCTGCAACTGTCGAGGCTTTGCTAAACTGTGATCTCGAAGGCAAAAATGGTCTAGTTTTTATATGCTATTACTAAATAGAAATGTCAGTGTTCATTAATTCATGCTCATCAATCTGTTACATTTGTCTCCTTCTAGCATTGTTCAAATTCTTCACTTGGGTCTAATTTTCTCTCTTTAAACCAAAAGCCTCTCTTTCAAAATGCATGCCAGATACTAAGCCTTACCTCAAACTCAGTGACTGTCACAATTTTACTAGAAGAAGAAGTGTTGCAAATATTGTTGTTATGCTGCCAGCAGGAATCAGGTATTCATATCAGTACTTGGAATTTGGCCTGGCAGTTTTACTTTTATTCTAAAATAAAATAACTTTTTTTTCTCTTGGAGAATGTCTGTATCAGCTTTGCAAACTGTTTAGGAATGTCTCCTTGTTGTGCATAATTTTCAACTGGTGTTGACCAATCAGCCTCTCCTGACAAGGTGTGTTTGTGGCATTTTCAAATGTATTGTAATGAAATAACACTGGAATAACAGTGGCATTTTCAAAAGTTCCTGTCACCATACTATGCTGTAACCAAAATTTTTTCAATGCCTAAACCTATTTAAGTTAATGAAGCAATGACTGAGCTTTAAACTATACTGGGCTTCCACAAGACTAGGAAGTGTATACATTATATCCACTGATTTTGCCTACAGCCAAATTAATCATAATGGAATTGAAGTTATAAGCAGTTTCAACATGAGAAAGTATGACACACATTCTGGTTACTCTCATTACTGTAATAATGAATAAAACATGCTCTCTGATATGTTATTTCTATGCAGTTTTCCTGTTCAATGTAAGTTCAGTTTAGCTTCTTTTACCAACTCTTGAATTATTCTTTATCTCTCTTGTCTCTGGAGAAGTTTCATTGCTGAAGGTTTTGTCAGATTTATGCATGATTTATCCACACAGCATGGTTATAGCTTGTCCTATGCTATCAGGTTCACTACCCTACATGAAAAATGAATGTTTCTTAAGCTACATTAGTTTATTGTGTGCAGAAAATGCAGCATGGGAGTCAGAAAGAGAAATCTTTCTTTAGATTTAGGTATGTACGCTGAGTAATGCTCCTCCGTTCTTGAGAGCTTTGGAGCTCCATTCAGTACTTCTGGGAGAAGTTTTATGGTGATTGTGATCCAGCCTTTGTGGCTGAATGCAATCCTTACACCATTGTACAATTTAGTGTAAGGCATGTTAATAGAAACTGTTACTGCAAAAGGGTGACCTTTGTGATTTTTTTTCACGTTAGGCTCCAGCAAACATCTGACAGGCATTGAAATGATAGCTTGAAATCCCCCCTTGAGCCACTGAAGCAGCAGCAGCTATTTAAGAAAAAAAAAGCTTTTGCATAAAGAGCTTCTAAAGCTTTTTTTTTCCTCAAAAAAAGCCATTATACAGGCTTATGTTTACCTTTAGACATGAATCGGTGCTGTGTTGAAGTTTTCTCTAAGAGTTTGTCTGCCACTTTTGAAGTCTGCTTGACAATTCACTTCATCAATACGCTCCACTCTTCTATAATTCAGCTGTGCAGCAAACAAGCCAGTGGCCACGAGAACATTGGCTTTGTACTCTTTGCTCATATTCAGAATGCTGATAGAGGTGCAGTGGTGTGTGTGTGTGTGTGTGTGTGTGTGTGTGTGTGTGTGGCAGACTAATGGATCGTTTTCTCTGCTGGAGCAGGTGGGAGATTAAGGCAGGTGCAAATGGAGCCAGAACGTCTGAGCTTGAAACCTTAACAGATGGACAAACAGATAGACAATACCTCACTCAATACAGAGTGTCCATCTTTTTACCATACAGAATAACACTGTTGATAAGTATGTATACATAATTACTACAATCACATGTAAAACATCATGAACGTCAAAGTAAAAATAAATAAATAAATTTTAAAATCTGATTTCAAACCTGTAAATACATTGAGTACATAATCTTCAATGGTAGTGAAGCTGCATATATAAATGTTTTAGCATTACAGGATTTGTGGATAAAATAGATTAAAATCTTGAGCGAAGTTTAACATATTGGGAAGAAGACAAAAATGCCAGATGGGACATTTGCACTGCCTAGGTCTAACATCTTATTGTTTTTTCAATAAAACCAAAGAATCAAAAAACAGTAGGTATNAGACGAGAGGGAATCTGAGAGAGAGAGAGAGAGAGAGAGAGAGAGAGAGAGAGAGAGAGAGATTATATTACCTTATTGGTGGTTTTTCTCACACAACAATGAATCTATTCATAATCCACTGAATGGGGAAAGTGAACTGATAACAAATCAAAAGCAATTACTGCTTCCACAAACAAACACACAAGAATTCACACCCCCCCACCCAGACACACACACCCACACACACACACACACACACACACACACACACACACACACACACACACACACACACGCACACACGCACACACGCACACACAAAAACACAGTGGATAATGGCTGGCAGATGTGAGTAGGCACTCAGTAGGCAAAATGTACATGAGATTTTTGACAACAGCTGTATTATTACACAACCTCTCTCTCTCTCTCTCTCTCTCTCTCTCTCTCTCTCTCTCTCTCTCTCTCTCTCTCTCAAACACACACATTTGTCCCTGAGAATCTGTTTTTTTTCTTTAGACAGAAAGTAAAGGTATGAGGTGTTTTCTTCTGCAGTTTGGCTGCAGCTTGGAAACATGATTAGTGCTCTGCCTAATGTCACCCAGCTTAAGGGAAGTGATTAATAATTCATATCAGCCTAGGAAATTTCCATTTGCCCCTATTCAATATTCACTTCATACAAACTTCGCTTATAAATACTGAGCAATCAGGAAGAAGGGGCTATACTTTTCCAGAATAACTGCAGCATTTGGTGAGCATCTTAGGTGAACAAGCCCTGCAGGATAACTAAGTATGTAAGTTATTTTAAACCGGACACTTTCAGTTTGGTGCAAAGGAGCACAAGTCTGGTCATAGAGATCCTGTACTCTGCACATCTGTTTCATTTTTCATGTTTTATTTATCGCAAATTTTATTGTGAGTGCCAAAGCCAGGTGATCTGAGGTTGAACTATGCTGGAGAGAGTTGTCCGCTCCTGTTTTGGAGTTGCTACTTAACGCTGTGTTTCCACTTGGAATCGCTAAATTAGTAGCTGAATTGTTGGCTGAGGTTGAAAAGTGCATTTTTGGGTGGTGAATGGATAGGCCTTTAAAATGGGTGGACTTTTCTAGATCTACTTTTCACTCTCTTCATTCTTTCTCAACCTCACCACCAAGAAGTGGTCTGCTCAAGTTGGCTTGTTTAAATTCAGCTACTTTTTTGCTAATTGTGGACAGCTCCCAAAATAGGAACCTACTGGAACATATACTCCCTTCAGAGAACACAGGGCTTATTTTTAAAATAACCTCGACTCAGCAGCGAGTCTAAACGCATTCATTTAGAGGTGAGGATGCTCCCTCAGCGTAATGAGGGAAGGCATTGAATAAGATTCGTTCTCACAGATAAAGATAGTCTTTTATGCAGACTGCTGAGTAATGGCAACCAGGGGATATTTAGAAGAGTGTGACAATGTGTAGTTGACTGTGTTTTGAATATACTTGTTATTCTCTGATGGTTCTCTGAGGGTTTGATGATGTGTGGGCTCACTGGTGGGAAGATCTTCCAAATACACTGTTGTCAAATTCTCACATCTAAAATTATAATGGAATTGTATTAGCTTCATTTGTTTATCATGTTCATCTCACTTTTACCTACATTTATTGGACATTTTACTGGTAACACCTACCACATAAATATTTTAAGAATACAATAATTATTGGTAGCCAATAGTTTGCATAATTTATTAGCCCCCTAAACCCTATCTATCACTTGTAACTTTCGGATGGCAGTGAAGCTGTTGAACAGATTTGAATTGGGTGATGAACCCTTCTGAGTGCAGCATGGGGAGGGGAAGGTTTAGTGGTAGGGTACTTGCCTACAGACCTATGACTCAAGTGGTCTCAGGTTCGAATCCCTCCTCTGGCACTACCACTACTGGGTCCCTGAGCAAGACCCTTTACGCCGAGTTGCTCCAGGGGACTGTTAGCTCAGCTGCCTGCTGTTGTCTCAAAATTTTCTTCCTTCAGCTTTCTAATGAACATGAAATGGTTCATAAATCACACAAATGTAGTTAGTATTCAGAGGGGCAAGGTTGCTAATCACACCTGGCAAGCAGTATGTGATGTTCTGATTCTATGTTGGATCTCAAAGAACAACTGAGGTCTTGTTCTTAATGTCTCCTGTCTTGCTTCTCATAGCAACATAATCTTCAACATAACCTGTATCAAATTTTTCAAATAATTTTTTAACAACAATTCTTTCCATTTTAGGGAGTTTGAAGTGTTCTGTCCCAGAATCACATTTATTTCTCCCAGTTGTCACCAGTAACACTTATTAGTGTTTTTCAGTATTAGTTGTTACCCCCTAATAATAATAGCAATAATAATAATAATAATAGCAACTAAATAATTCCATTAACGGCACATCAACTTTGAAGAATTTTACTTGAAATAAAACAGCGTTTTAGGCTGGAACTGTGGTGGGTTTCCTCAGATGGACTGTTTGCATCAGGTTCTTTAATAACATTTCGGTCATTATTATTGCATGTAGGTCAAGCCTTTGACTTGGCCATTCTAACACATTAACCTTGTTTTTCTTTAACCATTCTTTGCTGAATTGATTTATGGTAGCATGTTCCATTTAAAAAAGGCTTTTACTCTGAGAGAGGGAAACTGTTGTAGAATTGTTACCTAAATGGTTAAAGATTAACTTTCTGAACACTAAATGCAAAAATAAATATCAACTTAATTAACCAACACTTAAATATTCCAAATATGAACAAGCCCAACTACTTTTTATAAATTATTTCTATTTAGATGCATATAATCTCTATATTTAGGTTGGTAAAATTATTAATTGATTATTAATTATTAATCATTAATGATAAATACTTACAATTCTTTTTCATTGACTGTTCACAATCAGTTCACAGCTGATCTCATCTGTAGGGCAAGTTGTAACATTTTTCAACTACATTGAGAACACATTTACACATTGAGAATAATTCTGTTATCCTTTGCAGCAAAGAAAAGCTGTTTGCTCTTAGGTGAAAGTGAACTTTGTGATGAATGAAGAATTAGCACAGCTTAAAGCAGGTAGAAATGCAACTTTCCTGCACTCTCTGTTCAAAACAAATGGCAAACGAACCACTCAGCAACCTGAGCTTGATTTTCAGCAGGTGAGACAGCAGCATTAAGGCACACTGGAATCCACAGATAAAAGATTACTGAAAATGACCAGCCATCACCCTGTGATACATGGAGCTTTCGCTTTTAGACATTTTTGTAAATGCCCTTTAAATGGTTTTCTATTGATTTTTTTTGCTTTTAAGAGCTTCCCATTTTCTGTTGAATCAAAAAGGGCAATGCTTTTTAATTGTATCAGACCTTTCTTCCCCCCAACGTGTTTTCTGTTGTTGTTTTAACTCGGGTACTAGTTTATCAATCAGTCATAACCAATCAATTTTCCCTTCATTTAATTACCGAAATGATGACATTTTTTTAGGAATGATGGGCTGTATTTCCGTGGTTTATAAACTCCATAATCTCTGTACAGTCCACAAATGGAATAAATTGCTGCAAAAACATCCTGTTTTGAATTCACTTGTTTCTGTGTCAGCCTACATTAGTCATAGCCATGCACAAAAATGTTAAAATTATGAATATTTCAGCCCTGAAGGCTAAATAAAACCTATTTAAATTTAAAAACTTGACAAATGGAGTGTACCCTAGGGAAAAAAATGAAATGCAAAAGTTGCAGGATATGAGCCTCTTATTCATTTCGTTCCATTTGGAAAGCATGCCATTGAACAGGTACACCTAAACAACAGAGCCGCACTGAACAAGATAGATAGATAGATAGATAGATAGATAGATAGATAGATAGATAGATAGATAGATAGATAGATAGATAGATAGATATCTAACATGTGGCATGCTTTCTTGATCACATTTTGATATTTTTTAAATAATAATTTACGTAACATATATTAAGGATTAAACTGGAGACGGTTATGTCCATTCTGGTTGTTCCATCCTTTTGAGAATTATGAGCTCATGAAATATGTACCAAAAGCATATAATTTAAAAGTTCTTTAATAATAATGAGAGTAATTATTAGTAATACATTTCCTTTCTAGAAAGAAAATAGTTTTAGCGTGGTACTTTTAACTTCATCAAATGGTTTAGTCAAAGTAACTATTTGACATTGTAAAGACACAGCACAGTACATGGTGAACCCCAAAATGATTCTCTGCATTTAACCATATGCACAGAGCAGCAGTGATGGGAAAGCACCTTTTCAGGGGACTTGAACACATGACATTCCGCTTATGGGTCCGTGTGCATAATCACTAGACCACTGCTACCCGCTAGGGTTCTTGCTGCGCAACTAATTTGTTTTAAGCGCATAAGCATTGTTAAGATGATGAAGATGGCTGGAATAACTGTGCTTTACTTTGAATCACTTTGTGTGTGTGTGTGTGTGTGTGTGTGTGTGTGTGTGTGTGTGTGTGTGTGTGTGTGTGTGTGTGTGTGTGTGCGTGTGTGTGTGTGTGTGTGTGTGTGTGAAAGAGACTGAGAGAGAGAGAGAGAGAGAGAGAGAGAGAGAGAGAGAGAGTGGAATCTGTGCTGTTGGATGTGAGTTGATTTAATTCACCTAAATCAATATGCATGTACTTCGAGCTCATATCTGAGGGTCTGCAACCTGAAAGAGACTATAGGAGATACATATCAGCTTCTGCAGTTACGTTATATCTTTCAGCATTACTCTCTGAACTATGCCCAGCTCACGGCACTTAGGTGTTCATGTGACATGTGAGCAGGTGTTTTTCCACACATTTAATCGCATCATTCTCAGATATTTAAAGTGGCTTTAAGTAAAGTTAAGAACCCCTCCTTTCAGAGTCCTCAGTGATTAACTAATATTTTATTAACAAAGATTTTGTTTTCCATTCCCTCTGGTTCTAGAACATCCAGCAATTGAAAAAGGAAATGCTATAAAACTTAATGCTATAAAAAGCTTTTAGAAAACAGAGGTCCTCATACATCCTGTAAAGCTTTTGACTACAAGGTCATCATTACCAACATTCAAACATGGTGGTGGTAGTGCAATTGTATGGAGATGCTTTTCTGCTTCTGTGTCGGGGTAACATGCCACAATAGATAGAACCTTAAATTCAGCCAAAAAAACCTGCAGAAGAGCATCCAGTAATCAGTCCCTAATCAGAAACAAAAGCAAGTTCCCATTGAAAAGGTCAGGACTTTAAAGTGACATTTCATCTTTCAAATCCCCTGAGATGAGGATGAATTAAAAAATCAACAAAACACAGTGGGCTTACAAGCAAAATAAATTCCCTTTGCAACAATGTGAATGACACCTCCAGTTACAGGGTTTGGTTGCATTTGTTGCTGCAAAGGGAGGCACAGCCCATAATTATATTTATATAATCATGTCTGTGTGTGTGTGTGTGTGTGTGTGTGTGTGTGTGTGTGTGTGTGTGTGTGTGTGTGTGTGTGGTACATTGATAAATGTTTGACCCTTATAAAGGACATTGATTTTGTATTCTCTACCATTTCCATCAAACCAGCTCATCACTTCAACTCTAGCTCAAGTAAAATTAAAAATGCTAATGAACAAATACAGACATTAACAAGCCTTTTCTCAAAGTCATTCGTAATTATCAAGTCATTTTCCACTGAGTGATTGGTATTGCCTGAAAAGAAACCTAATCATTATTTGTTCTCATTACTTTTTTTTTTTAACTAACAGCTCAATTCTGCTGTTGAACATTTGAAAAGTGAACATTTAGTTGCTGGCTGGGAGGTCTCAGAAAGTAGTTGTGTTACAGGAAAAGGTCATTTTTTCACATGCATGTTAAGTTTTAGCAAAATTGCTAGATAAACAGTAATACAAAAGTATGTAAAATGGTAATATGATCACAGTATAAATTGGTAAACATTAAAACATAAGGAAACCTTTGTGTTAAAATGTATAAATGATATGTAAGTAATCCCATTTGTTTTCATTTAAGATTCGGTGAGATTTCCAGGTTAAGGGCCTGATTTTAAAATAAAAGGAAAAAGTATTTACATAATGGAATTATGTGTTTTTTTTTCTGAATAGTGGTCTTACTGAACCGTGGCAAAATTTAAAACTAAAAATAAATGTATGAATGTGATTGTATGATAAAAAAATTAAGAATCCTAAGATGAGGAGATTTCACTCTGGTTAGTTTCAGATGTGGGCTGACCAACTCCTGCCAATCTTAGAGACCTACCAGGCTTATATTTATAAAACGGTTATGAGAAATATTCATATATTTTTCTTATATCAATATTAAAAAGTATTGTTCTGTTTTTGTTCCAGTCTAAGCATTTTGATTAAGCTGTAGAGCTCTAATGGTCTTTCTGGGGAGGCAAATGAGAAGAGCATTGCAATAATCAAAATGTTTCTCCATCTATTACACCAAGAATTTTGTCATGGATCATGCTTTTTTCTTATTCTTTCCCAAACAGAACAGAATTTAACTGAAGGGATTTTTGCTGCAGACATTTACTGTTTAAAGACATAAACACATTGAGTCTAGGACTGTAATAATTTCTTATAAGAGTTAGCTGTGTCTTCTTTATAGCTATGACTCAATTCTTACACTATATGAGTTATATGAGTTTCATTGTCATAACTACAATAACCTACCTTGGATAATTTGGCTGAGAGGAAGCAAGTACAAGTCTAATAAAGGGGCTCGAGAATGGTTCCTTGTGGGACGCCTTCCAGCGTGATGGTTTGCTCTAAGTGGAAATAACCCCTGCCTTTTCAGAGCTATCTCAGCTGTCTGAAATGAGAGCCTTGAGAGTCCTGCCTATCTCTCAAATAGTATTTTATGTTTAACATTGTCAATGGCTGCAGTGAAATATAGCACTGCCCAGACAGTTTTAATATTACCAGTCTGGATTCTGATACCTTTATGAGGGCTGTTTCAGTACAATGACTTTGAGGAAAGCCTGACTGAAAGGCTTGTAAGACATCCAGGTTTCTTTATTTTCCAGGAGAGGTCTCAAAACAGCAGTCCTTACTGAAGCTAGGAACATGAGTGAAGAGAGCCATTCACAATTAGCTGAATCTCAAAAGGTTTAACAGCTGAAAACACTTCTTTAAAAAAAAAAAGCTTGTGGGCAGAGTGTGAAGGCAAGTAAATGGTTTAAGATGCAGGATTATTTCTTCAAGAGTTATGCCACCAATGGAAATAAAATTCGTACATGAATGCCATATTTCTCAGTGTATTGAAACAGATTGTCTTCAGTCACTGCTTGATTGCTTGACTGAATGGAAATCACTTTGTCTAATACTTTTCAACTGTGTGATGGAAAAAGTTGCAAACTAATTTTAAATTTTTAGCTGATATGATCCCAGAAGAAAATCCATTAATTGCAGTCCTAATGTCAGACACCCTATTTTTAATTTTTACTATAAAACATTAACTTAAGAAAAGGTATTAATATGACCCATCCATGGGAAGAAAGAACATTATTAAGGACCACATTGTGCTTTTGAGGGTACATTAATATGACTCGTACCTTGATCAACATAAAATATTCCTAGAGAGTATCCTTTTTTTAAGTGTCAAGCGTTAACTGGTTTGGGAGATTTGACATTTCCACTGTGGCTGTGAGTGTTTTTATATGTTCCCAATTTTGTTAGAGAAATTTCATTATCTAGCACTATTTAACTCAGAGTTTGAAAAAACCGACCAGCCTAAAGCTTGCCTTATTGAGTTCCTGCATTATCTCCACTGATAAGCTGCTACTTTGTCATTTCTCCATGGTGCTTTTTGCTTACCAGAAATTTGTTTAACCTTGACAAGTGCTGTAGACACAAATACTGTGGGAAGTTTTAATTAAACTGACTAAAACACAGACTCGGCTGTTCTGCTAGGTTACCTTGACATAGCTTTCATTAACACAGCGCTGGTATTCTTATTTGTGCACATATTCTTGACAGTTCTGTGTCTAGTTTCGGTGATTTGAACAACAACAGTATCTTCTTTGGGACGGATAAAGCTATGCTTCCATGTTTTGGGCCAAATGAAGACATAAGAACCTAAATGTTTGAGGTTAATGTTAAATTCAACATACGATATACTGCTTAACCCCAACTGATCATTCCCTGTTCTTTGTATTCCTTTTCAGCATCATTAGGTGCTAATGGTTTATTGTTCAGTGAACTTCAGTGAAGGCTCTATGTAAGTTCTTAAAGTAAAAAGACTCAGGTGAAATAATACAGACCTGGGATGAGCCTAAAATGTATTTAATTCAAGAATGATGAGGAAAACAAGAATATCAGGAAGAATTTGTTTTGTGTAAAAGGTCCAATTTGCTCAAGCTATTTTTTCATATGGCATGAAAGAGACTGAGAGTTGGCACAGGAAGGTCTGGCTGCTGATCAGAACTGTCCGTCACAGTGACTAATAATTTACACATGCATAATTTGAAGCACATTCAAAGGCTTGTACAAGTCCACAACCTCTTTAATTTCCCCTTTAATAAATCATCACTGCTATGTCAATAATGTATGCCTTGATTTCTTTACATCATTTCAACATATCTATCCTTTAGATTATGTAGATGTTTCTTGATCAATAGAATAATAGAAATAATACAAAATGACTCTGAATCTAAAATCTTGTTATATTAGATTAAACACGGGTGTTTTTGTCTTCTCTTTATGATCAACTACAACAGTTTATTCTTTTATACAAATGTCCCTCATATGTTTTATCTGAGAGAATGCTGCCCACAAAATAATATTTTTGTGTACTGAAGTCAGTTACAGTTTGAATCTTCATTTGGATGCATGAATCATTCTAATGTATTTTAGACCTTGAAATGTCAATCTAATAAAATGTGGAGGATTTTCAACAGTTGTCCTTGGTGCACCAGCAATTCATGAGAACAGAAGGCCGTGTTCTTTGAGTGTAATGCATTAGAAGGGTAATGCAAATGTAATGCCAATATTATTATTGTATATATATATATTGTATGCATATAGTATTTTGAAATTATGAGTCATGACAGTGAGTTGTAGATTTGCTGAATATTGAAAAAAGGGCTCATAATAATTTGTAATCACTTCCCTATATGTGAAACCCTGGGATAGTATTACCTGACAAATGTGATATATACATATAATATGTATGTATTATGTAAGTATACATAACCATATATATTTAACCATATATAACCATATATATTTGCTTAAATATCTTATAATATATGTACTTATAAGAAAAGTACATCTTACAAAAGTTCAACACAATAGTTTTCCTGATAGAGCTTCTCTCAACTCACAGGGGCAGTGGTGGCCTAGTGGTTAGGGCATTGCCCCCGCGTTGGAAGATTGTGCGATTCCCTTAGGTAGGTTGCCCTTAAGGTACCCTTGAGCAAGGTACGGTCCCCGTCCCCGGGTGCTTCCAATCCATCCCCGGGCACTTTCAATAGCTGCCCACTGCTGCACAGTGTTTGTGTGCATGGGTTAAAAGCAGAGGTCCAATTTCCTTGTGGTTCACATGTGCTGTGACCTCGCAATGACAAGGGTTGTCACTTTCACTTTCACATAAACAACCAGCTCTTCTTTAAGGGGTTACAGACGGTTGTTTAAGAAACCGCATGACTTACTGTGAGCTGAACATAATTACATCATTTGAATCAAATTCTGTGGTCAGCATTTTAAAACAAGGTTTGTTTCCACATAGAGCTCAAGAGCAGGGATTTTTGTTCAGTTTAATTTAAGTTTAGTTTAAATCTGCCCCAATGGAAAGCTCAGAGAGGCTTTGGGCATGCCAGGTAACTATTATTTGCTGGAATTTCTTCATTATCCTATGCTTATACACCTTTCTAAGGTAAAGAAGTAAAACTTGGACTCCAAACATGTCTTGGCTTGCTGAAAAGACGAGATTATTTTTTCAAACCATTCCTTCAGTCTCTGTTTTACTGCTCAATAATTTTAAATATTTAAACCAAATCCTGATGCTTCTTCATCCACGCCTTAGCAATCGAATTGTGCATTGATTCAGAGGCAGTCCTGCTCAGTACATTGCATAAAGAGAACTGGGCAGGCTCTCTCTCCCAGCATCTTGACTTGTATCTGTTTTTGTAATTGGTCTTATTGCTTTCCTCTGCAGAGCGGTGTGAAGAAGTGCTGGCCACTCCTCTACCCTACAGTGCTTTCAGCAGCTCCTCTGTGCTTGCTCCTGATTTCGGTGCTGGCTATGCCAAACTCAACCGCAGAGTGGGTAAGAAGTCCCTCTCACTATGTTTTTTATAAAGGCCTTTGTAGAAGACACCTGGTTACACAGATAGACCAGTGTTTCTAATCTTCTAAGGATACTAAAAAGAAGAGTTTAACTTAGATAAGCATTAAAGCATAGAGATTTTTGTCACCAACTTTTTACCTACTGAATTATAGCTACTGTCTTAGCGTCCTCACTCCATGACATTTAGGAAAGATTATTGCTCACAGTTCAATGTCAGAGTAAGGGTGACACATACAGAGATAGCACTTCTGCTCAAAATAGACAGCAGAATGGCTCACAGTGTCACAGGGTTTCTGAATTGTTCACTATATTTTATTAAAATATTTCAGCAAGCAACATTTCTCATAGTATTGTACAGTTCTAACATGATTATGAAATGATAATGAAACTACAATGCACTACAAACACGACAGCCTTATGAGTTCAGCCCTCCCAGTGGCAACTGGGAGCTTGAAATTTTCTAATTCAGAATCTTCTTTTCTCTACATATTGACCTTATTCAACAAGCAGAATGCAGCACCATGAAAACTATCATGATTTTCCCCTTCCTGTTAGTGTTTTACACACAAAATAGTTACCTGCAAACGTCGTTGTAGACACATTCTACAACATTATTTCTGAAAGCCTTTGCAGAAGGCTATTTTTCAAACTAATAAACAAATTTCAGCACAACAAAAAACACTCAACAGAAAAGTTAGTTTAATCAAAATACTCAGTTCAACTGTTCTAATATAGACTGTAAATAACTAAGATCTAAATATTCTAATTGGAAACCAGCAAACGCTAGTGATGTTTTATGATCCATGAGAAGAATCTCCAATCAAGAAAATCGGGTATAGATATCAAGTGTTCGTTAGATGGTTAAAAGACAGGCACTGTAAGCTAGTGCTTTTTCAGCTCTTGTAGGCATATACAAACATTTACATCTGAATTGAAGAGTTGATTATTTACTGTTTTATTCATTTCTTTTTTCAGTTTGGTTTAAAATGTTGCACCAAATAATATAATTCTAATATTTATTGCTCTTGTGATTAGCAATTAACGTTGTCCTAAAGGCACCACCATGTTGAAATGACATCATGAGACAACAGCTTAGAGAAGTCATAACTTTTGAAAATATCTTTTTGAATTGAAATGATAGATATTCCAAATAATTTTCCCTTAAAAATAATTCTAAGTCGTTCTTGACGTCCTCTCTTATTTTCTTAGTTTTCATTTCAGAGTAGTTCATGCAAGCACAGTCTGAAAATGAAAATTCATTCTTGTGCATGGTATCCTCATTCTCACGCAAAGTGTTAGAAAGAATCAGATGAACCCACCATAATCTCTGACATCTTCACTGCAGCTAAACTTATGTGCACAGATGGCAACTACTTCTTTTCACCCAGGACTCTTGTTTTAGGCAGGAATCCAGGTAATTGGCTATAAAAAAGTTAACTCTCTACTTGTGGTCACTCTGCAAAAGTAAAGGCTATCAGTCAGCACATTTGCTTGCTTTGCTGGCTCTTTACGAAGTACTCAGGACCAAACATTCTGTCACTACCCACTTCATCTTCAGAGATTATCCAGTGTTCTGCAGCATCATGGGCAAAATGAATGTTCTATAATAACATAGTGGGGAGTATTAGCACATGAAAAATGTAATCTCAGTGTGAAAATGTTATGCATACCGAAAAGGGTGGATGACTGTAGGCTTAGTACCAATTCTCAGAAAATTATTATGAAATGTAGGCATTATAATTCAAATATTTTTTTACGTTTCATGCTACAGATAATTACAGAGTAAAGATTATTAGCACATTGTGCAGGATATTTTGACTCTGAGGATATTATTTCGATCTGAACAAATATTTCTTTGGATCACATTATGGCTCGTACCTAACTGAGGAAATGGAAGCACTTTGTGACTCCTTGTCTCCTCTCTATGTAAGGTAATGGAGGCTGGTCACCGCTGGATTCAGACAGGTACCGTTGGCTGCAGGTGGACCTCAGAGGCAGAAAGCAGATCACTGCCATTGCAACCCAGGGCAGATACAGCAGTTCTGACTGGATCAAGCAGTACAGGCTCCTGTACAGTGACACAGGAAGCAATTGGAGGCCATATCGGCAGGATGGCAACATATGGGTAACTGCAGCACTAAATGATTTACTACTGATTTATGTTTGATGATTTTCCACTATTTTTTTTTCAGGAAATTAAGTAGTAGTTTGAAGCATTGCACTGAAATTTGCTTTGCTCAATGCTCGAGGGTACAACATCAACAAAGAATGCCATTTTACCAAGAGCAAGATAGCTTATTAATAAAGACACCTTTCCAGAGTCTTTACCATCAGATTATCTGCTCAGCATGCATACATATTTATCAGTCTTATATAACAGCTTTAAATGTCAAAATTTTCTTTTAATTACAAAATGCCAGGCCTTCTTTATTTTCACATTCGTTTCTTGTATTACGAATCACAGCAGGGGACAGAATTGATTCTTTTGAACATTTGAGGGTCTTTGAGTAAGGGTTCAATATTATTGCACTCACCATTAACTTGTTCTACAATTACATACAGTGAAGAGTTACTGTCCTTAAAGTGAAAGGTGAAAGTGACTATTCTTGTCATTTTGCAGCACAGCACAGCACACAATGAACCACAAAAAAGTACACCTCTGGATTTTACCCATACACTCACACATGTGCAGAAGGGGGCAGCTATTGAAAGGGTAGGGGTGCAGTGAGGGGGACAGTATCTTGCTAAAGGGTACCTCAGGGCAACCTACTGGTCTGGGATTCAAACCCAAGACCTTCTGATCCTGGGGTTAACTCCTTAACCACTAGGCCACCACTGCCCCAGACCTCTGCATTTTACCCATACACATACACGTGCAGCAGGGGGCAGCTATTGAAAGCGCCCCGAGAGCAGTGACGGGGATGGTACCTTGCTCAGGGGTACCTCAGGGCAACCTACTTGTCTGGGATTCAAACCCAATAACCTTCTGACCATGGGGCCAGCTCCCTGACTACTAGGCCACCGCTGCCTCCTTTAAGCAGGGTGCATTGAGGTTGTCTGTGAAAATTTTTCTTTTCGTTCAAAGGCAAAAGGAAGGTTTTTATTATTACCTGATGGATCTGCTCTCTCTTCTCACAGACATTTTCAGGTAACTGGAACACAGAGAAGGTGGTGCGCCATGAGCTTCAATACATCATAGTGGCACAATACTTGCGCTTTATTCCTCTCGAGTGGAGTGAAGAAGGCAGGGTCGGCTTGAGAGTGGAGGTCTTTGGCTGTGCCTACTGTGAGTATTAGATGCATTCACAAAGTGGTGCCATACATTTTATCCATTTAAAACTAACTTAAGTATTTTCTGGCATTATCCTAGCCTGCTATGCCTTTCATACCGGATTTCATCTTCTTCTTAGAAGTATAACATAACATCTTCATCTTCTAACATCTTTAGGCCATTCTTGATTTTCATGAGTGTGGGCAGTGGCTTGGTGGTTCTTGGTTTGTCTCCCAGCCGGGAAGCTTAGGTTCTTTCTATTTAGAGTTTGTGTATTTCTTTATGTCTGTATGGGTCCTTATAGTTGCTCCTGTTTCCTCCCACAGTCCAAAGAAATGCATGGCAGTTGGAAATGCTAAGTAGACCTTATGTGTATGTGCTTGCCCGCCCTGCAACGCAGTATTTGTCTGCCTTTCACCCTGTGAATAGGCTCCAGTTCCCTCCTGTGATCCTGGTTAAACAGCTCAGAGAATGGATGGATGGATGACTGGGGACCTTAAGGCAGCACATTTTTCTCTGCAATCTCATTCATTTTCTGACCCTTATTTAATAGAATGCATCACCCAAAAAAGACTAATTATGGCTAACAATGATGAAAAGCTATTTTAACTTGTCAGCATTAGATCATTTGCCATGGGATGCCACATCATACATTATTCTCAAGTATATATCTTTAATCTTTTCATGTGGATGAAGGGGCGGATGTGATCAATTTCGATGGTCAGGGAGTGATCTCCTATCGCTTCCGGCAGAAGAAAATGAAGATCCTGAAAGACGTTATCTCCCTGAGATTTAAGACCAGTAAAGGAGATGGGGTTCTACTACACGGAGAAGGACAGCAGGGAGACTACCTTACTTTGGAGCTACGCAGGGCCAAGCTTGTGCTGCAGATCAATTTGGGTAACAGTTTTAAACTCTCAAAGGGATCCTGAACTGTTGAGCTATGGATGAGTTAAAGCTGATGAAAAATGCTAACTGATAGTGCCCAATAGCTTTAACTCATCTACAGGAAATGCCATGCCAGTGTTTTATTCCCTCAAAGATTACACTCAACTAAAATGCCCTAATGTAAAAACCGAATTAAAATTTTTTTTAATTATAGAGGTGATACATGAACATATACTGTTGACCCCAGCTCATAGTTTATATGCAAATTTAACTACCAAAAACGGTTCATCCACACTGAAGTTATAAAGAGTGTTTCAGTTTAATTAGCTTGTTGAATATGGCACAATACCAGGTATACATATTAAAGCACAGTCACTTTACCACATTGCCCATCATAAGTGGAACTTCTTAAGTGGAAAAAAAAAATTAGCTTGCTTGAAAATATAGGACATGGGTCATTTAAATCAAAATGCCCACTACAATAACTAACTGCATTAACATTAACCAGTGTTTGCTGCTGCTTTCCGCTTGTTCTGTTTTTATATCCTTTTGATTGACCAGAACGTAATAACCAGTGGCATAAAATAGCGCTCTCTCTCATTCCTGACTCCCTGATGCCTCCAATCCAGGTAGCAACCAGTATGGCTCCATCCAGGGTCATACCTCGATGTCCAGCGGCAGTCTTCTGGACGATGATCAGTGGCACTCTGTTCGCATTGAAAGATATCGGCGCAGTGTTAACTTCACCCTGGACCAGCATACACAGAGCTTCCGCACCAACGGCGAGTTTGACCATCTTGACCTGGACTACGAGGTTTGGACATTTGACACTTCAAGCTTTGCTGTATATTTGGGAAGCTTTTTTTCCTCCAAAAAAAATCACTGGTGCAGTGTCTTGCAATTCTGAAGTGATTTTTCCTCATTATTGGTGACTTTTGAGTGTGCAAGTGGAATTATTATTCATTTATGAGAGTGGAAGTGGAATCTTTGGAGAGATGTTTAAATTATCCTCCAGCTTTCTTTCTGCCTGTCCCAGGAGCCAGGGCATGAATATGTGAAAACAAGCAGGAGTTATTACTGAATATAATAGCCTGTTCTCTTTTTGCATTCCTTCTTTATCTGAGTCTTTCTTGCCTTCTTGTTCTCACTGTCCCCATGCTTTACACTCTGTGGAATGGTGCTTGGAATTGTCATTACACAGCTTTAGGAAAAACAGAGCATCAGCAAATGCAAAAATGCAAAATACCATGAAGCAGTTCCCAGATAGGCTAAGGCTGCTGCTTGGTTCTTAGTGCTAATTGGTGCTAGTCAGCAAAGGAAGGGAAGATTTATTATTTTACATAAGACAATCGTAAAACAACCATGCGAGAAAATTCCTTAAAAATAAATTATCTTGGATTATGTAAACACCGAGCGAAAATTTGTTTCAAAATTCCTCAAAGTCCAAGTTTTAGAACGTTCTTTGTTATGACATATAGAAACATATAAAAGTACATACATATAGAATGAGTAGCAATTTTATGAAATTCAAAATAGGACTAGGTGAATCATAACGTTCTTAAGCCTAAGATTTTCTTAAAATGAAAATTATCTTTATTCAATTTTATTCTGAGGATTATTTATTCTAATAAATAACGGCACACTTTTTGCCAAGGTAGACAAGTTGCTTAAATACTATTTTACGATGGGAGGATTGATTAGCCAAAGCAGAAATTGAACAAGAACTATAAATGATTCTGCAATTATTTGAGATATCAAATAAACTTTTGAAATACAGAACATTGCTACTTACTGAAAAAAAAATTATTTTAATTTTTTTAGTTAGTAATCTTTCAAACTAGCTACAACCATCAATAGTTTAGAAGAAGGAAGACTAAAGCAATGCCTAAAATTCTGATATGGGTTACAATGAATGAATCCTAGTAAAGACATAAAACTAGTGATGCTTAGCATCAAGACAAAATGTTAATGGTTCCCACTATATATTATATTCTCACTAGCTTGTTTGATAAGCTGTACTGTAGATGTTTCAAGTTTGCTCTTATCTGTACATCTTTTCACAGATCAGTTTTGGAGGAATGCCTGTGTCAGCCAAGGCCAGCTCAGGAGGCCCACAGAATTTCGTCGGCTGTATGGAGGGTATCCTCTATAATGGAGACAACATCACCAACCTTGCCCGCAGGAAGAGAGTGGACACGTCTAGTTTTGTAAGAGTCTAATTTGCATCTCTATTTTTACCAGAGTGCTGCAGAGCATATAGGTTGCTAAGGGGATTATGTACAGTGTATTACTTCAGTGTTAGCACCGGTAGGTATTGCGCAAGCTCTAGACATTTTTAGGCCTAGCTTATTTATGATTTACTAACTGCATTCAATTTCTATTTGGTTTGACCTTTCAGAACATATGTATTATTTGTGCAACACCTTTAAACTCCTTTGATATAATGGTTTTGCTGTGTACATCCATTTGCAGTCCACTAAGCTTTGGAACTTTTGTTTTTGATAAAGTAAGTTGTCTTTTTTTCAGTTCTATTCACTTTTTCACTTGATATCCTTCCCCTTTCCTCCTCGTAGAGTATACTCTCTCTGACTGTGTGTGTGTGTGTGTGTGTGTGTGTGTGTGTGTGTGTGTGTGTGTGTGTGTGTTCGTGTGTGTGTGTGTGTGCGTGTTCTCAAGTAGATCTCTAGTTGAGAGATGTAATGTGAGTGAATCCTGGGGAGTAACTAACCTATGAAAATTTTAACTACCTGTAATCTGTGACCCCCAATTGAAATACTTCTCCTAAATCCATTCCTTTTCCATTGTGTTGTAACCCATAGAGTTGTTAGTGTACCTAACAACACTAAATAACCTCTAAATAACACACACTGTACTAGATATTCAATGTTTATTTTTAAGATATGTTATTCAACATGCACATGATTCCAAAGTTGAACTTTCATTATGAGTCATTCTGAATAATAATGACTAAACTGCTAGCATCTTTAATGATACATCTTTCCATCATTTTTATAAAAAAATAAAAATTTTTAAATAAAATAAAAATTGCTATAACATAAGGAATACAGGTTCCCTGATGGTGTGTTTACTGATATGCAACATTGTTCTGTTACTTTTGGGTCAAAGGAATGTCCAAGTGAATGCTAGTGTTTATGATTTCCCAGCAGAACATTATCCAGAGAATCACACGGCCTTTGCAGAAATGTGTTCCTCCTATAGTGGTTCATAGTGAACTTTCCTGAGTGGGTGACACATGCGCATCCGGCGGTCCACATGCTATAATATAACATGTGAATCATCAGACTAAACCTCCCTGTTCCATTGTTCCATGGTCTTGTTCTGATGCTCATATGCTCACAGGGCTTGATCTCACCAGTTTTCCTTCCTTGGAAAGCTTTGGTTGAAAACGAACCACTGAATATCGGGAACATTCCAACAGTTTTGGAGATGCTTTAGCAAACACACTTTGGTGCTTGGCAAAGCCAATCACATCTTTATGCTGGCCTGTTTTCCCGCTTACAATGCATCATCTTCAAGAAGTGACTGGTCACTTCCTGATTAATATGTTCAGCACTGTGACAGGTGGTGAGGTAACAAGATAATCAGTGTTAGTTCAAGTAGCATTGGTTAGATTGTGGCTGACTGGTGAATATATAAACATATAGTTAGGCAAATGTGTATATCCATCAGACTCTGTTTCTTACTGTAAATGTAAAGAGTAGTTGGTGATGTAAAACATTAATATTAGTCTTTTAAGCTCATCGCAATTTTGTAACATATTTTATTTATTAATATATAATTTAATAGTTAACCGTGAAATCATTGGGTTTATTTGAATACTGTTCTACTTCTGTTCTGACTCTCTCCTGTTTCTGTTGGCCCAGCGCAACCTGACCTACACCTGCACAGCATCACAGACGTTTCCTGCCTTCTTTAACTCCACCAGCACCCTGCAGCTCCCAGGCCATAGTGATGCAGACACAGTGTCAGTCAGCCTGCAGTTCCGCACATGGAGCCCCAGTGGACTGCTGCTCTTCAGCCCACTCATGCCCGGAGGAGTGGAGCTCAGTCTAGTGGAGGGTAAAGTGATGGCACATATCTACATCGCTCAGGGCAAGAATTCCCGTGTAGACATCTCCTCAGGTAACAACAGCACAGACCCTTTAACTCTTAAATGTAACAGTAATAACCAGCATTATTAAAAGCTGTATGGTGATTATTGGTCATTCACAACACTAAGCAACAATGTATTTATAGATGTGATTTCTCCAAAGTTTGGATTCTAAACTTTCCGTCAATAGTGACAGTTGTGCTCATAATTAAGAACAGATTTTATGACTGAAACTTTATGAAAGGTTTTGTTGTCCATATAGTTTTTCCTTTACTAATATGAAAGGTAATTTTGCCATGTTTTTACCAATTTTTACATTAAAAGGTATACGAACTGTCAACACATAATGAAAACAAAACAAATTAATAATAATAGCATTAGTCCTCTAAAGGTTGAAGCATTCATAACACTGTCATAATTCTGTTCTGCATTTTTGCTAATGACTGTAGAAAGCTCCTAACTCTGTTTCTGTGTGCTTTCAAAGAGTATCATCTCCAATTAAAATACTTTAGTAACGCTCAGTGAGCAAAAGTTTGTGGACAAAAGACCATCTCTCCTGGAGATTTTTTGGTCAGATTTTGTATACCTTTGTTTTAAAATGGTTTCAAAAAACTGCTTAAAGTCCTAAAGTCTTTTAAAATCAGTGCTTAATAAGCAATATCCCTGGGGAAACTTGGCACTTTTTGTATTTGACTTATATATTTTATTTTAACTGGACTTTCTGACCAGGTTCTGGCCTGAACGATGGCCAGTGGCACAGTGTTCATTTCCTGGCTCTGGAGAGCTTCGCCATGTTGACCATCAATGGTGATGAAATGTCCTCTGTGAGAGCCACTCTTCCCATCCAGATCAGAACAGTAGGAGATTACTACTTTGGAGGTAATTCTATCAGGCCAACTGTAGCAGTGCTTTGAACACCCTCTGTCAAAACGACTTGCTTAGTTGACACAGAAAACAAAGTTAAACATGTTTGTGTACTCATTGTCCCATAAGACAGCCAATGAAACAAGTCATTTTACATGTGAAATGACAGTGAAAAGCCCTGAAACAGTCTTGAGGAAATAAGCATTACTGCAGCAGTGGAAATGTATGCTATGATTGGTTGTGGCAGTTTCTTACACAGCTAATCATCATCATCATCATAGGGCATAAGTTATAAACTAAGTGATAAACTGATTTGCGTGATATGATCTACTTTAGTGTGCCTAAAGCAAAGTGGAACCGTACCAGGTATGTAAAGAACTATTTTTCCTTTTAAGGGGGATACAAGGTTTTAACAATGGTATTCTGAATAACAGATTTTGTGCCAGGATGTGCAATAGAGAAGTTGCTAAGACTTTCTGAGTATTCATTTATTTATGATTCCTATGTTGTTTGATTGGTTCATATGCACTATATTGAGGAATTTTGTTTCAGAGGGTACATCAACAAATTACTTTTTGCCATGACATGCCAAATAAAGTGTCTGCTTGAAAGAATTGATGGAGTTTTCTAGGTCCGTTGTTATATTCCTGGCCTCGGAATAAATCAGTGTCTTAGTACTGTCTGGAGTGTCCAGTGGAGAATTTTATATCAGTGTTTCTGGTTTGCAGGCTACTTCCCACGAACAGAGCTCTCTCCATCTCAGCGCTCCTTCCAGGGCTGCATGCAACTCATCCATGTTGATGCAGAGTTGGTGGACCTACATGCTGTGGAGCAGGGCAGGCTGGGAAGTTTTGATAACGTCAGCTTGGACATGTGTGCGATTATAGATAGGTAATACTCATATTTTCCCAGGTTCTAGCCAAGATCTAGCCAAGAACCTTTGCATGTAGAAGGAGTTTTTCTGGATGAATATTAAATAAGTGGAAAATACAAATAAATAAACAAGCATTTACATGCATCAAGAATGCACATTAAATGTATAGGTGTGTACACAAATACAGTATCTAACAAAAGTGAGTACACCCCCCACATTTTTGTAAATATTGTATTATATCTTTTCATGGGACAACACTGAGGATATGACATTTTGATACAATGTAAAGTAGTCTGTGTACAGCTTGTATAACAGTGTAAATTTGCTGTCCCCTCAAAATAACTCAACACACAGCCATTAATGTCTAAACCACTGGCAACAAAAGTGAGTACACCCCTATGTGAAAAATGTCCACATTGTGCCCAATGTGTCAATATTTTGTGTGTCCACCATTATTTTCCTCACTGCCTTAACTCTCTTGGGCATGGAGTTCACTAGAGCTTCACAGGTTGCCACTGGAATCCTCTTCCATTCCTCCATGACAAAATCACGGAGCTGGTGGATGTTAGAGACCTTGCACTCCTCCACCTTCTGTTTGAGGATGCCCCACAAATGCTCAATAGAGTTTAGGTCTGCAGACATGCTTGTCCAGTCCAGCACCTTTACCCACAGTTTCTTTAGAAAGGCAGTGGTCGTCTTGGAGATGTGTTTGGGGTTGTTATCATGTTGGAATAGTGCCCTGCAGCCCAGTTTCCGAAGGGAGGGGATCATGCTTCACTATGTCACAGTACATGTTGGCGTTCATGGTTCCCTCAATGAACTGTAGCTCCCCAAAGCCAACAGCAGTCATGCAGGCCCAAATCATGACACTCCCACCACCAGGCTTGACTGTAGGCAAGACACACTTGTCTTTGTACTCCTCACCTGGTTGCCACCACAAACACTTGACACCATCTGAACCAAATAAGTTCGGCTTGGTCTCATCAGACCACAGGACATGGTTCCAGTAACCCATGTCCTTAGTCTGCTTGTCTTCAGCAAACTAAGTCTTGGCCATCATGCTGCAGCTCAGTTTCAGGGTGTTGGCAGTCTTCTTATAGCCAAGGCCATCTTTATGTAGAGCAACAAACCTTTTTTTCAGATCCTCAGAGAGTTCTTTGCCATGAGGTGCCAAATTGAACTTCCAGTGACCAGTGTGAGAGAGTGTGAGAGTGATAACACCAAATTTAACACACCTGCTCCCCATTCACATCTGAGACCTTGTAACTCTAACGAGTCACATGACACCAGGGAAGGAAAATGGCTAACTGGGCACAATGTGGACATTTTTCATTAGGGGTGTCTCACTTTTGTTGTAATTGGTTCAGACATTAATGGCTGTGTGTTAAGTTATTTTGAGTATTTGACTACTTTACATTGTATCAAAGTGTCATATCTTCAGTGTTGTCCCATGAAAATATATAATAAAATATTTACAAAAATGTGAGAAAAATTGTATTCTTGTCCTTTATGAACCATAAACACATGGATGTAGACATATGACAGTGCAGCCATAAGTGGTTTGTTTTTGTGTCTGATGGCTTTCTAAGTCATTATTCATGTGAAGGCTGAGCAGGACTATCAGAGGTTGTGATGTCATTGATTTAACACAGCAGGAGCTCATCTTCAAAGCCCCTCCTTTACATGACCCAGCGCTGTTTGATCATGCTGACACTTTCTACACTCTGGAAAAGTGATGACGGCCCACTGATCTAACACTGCACAGTTTCTGCTGAGTACCGCACCTAAAGATTTCGCAATTCCAATGCATCACAGATAAGAGGCAGCACTGGTTTATGGGGCAAAACAATGAGGATGCTATCCAGTATCAAAACCTCCTAAAGACAAGAACAAACCCATATGACCATAACAAAGGAAACACCTTTGGTTCAAGTGAAGGTACATGCAAGATGCTGCCCTCACTCTGATTAAAAGAGAGAATGAAGTTTTACCTTTTCCCTTTTCATCCAGTGACAGCTGTTGATAGTTTTGGTTGGAGATTTTTAACCTATCAACAAAATAGCTAACCTATTTTAACTAGTATATCAATAAACAAAAAGCATGAGTAAAATATGGCATATCATTAATAAAGAACTGAGTTGAATAAAAAAAATAAAATAAAATATCTTACTTCTAATTTCTCTTTTCATAGAGGATCTTGTTGATGATCCATATAGAGACTCTTGCAATGTTCCTTTTTAATTGTTAAACTCAGTCCCCAGAGTAGTTTATATTTTTTTTGGTTTATATTTTTTACCAATCAGCATTGTGGATCTTTCTTTGCAGTACTGTGTTTTTTAATATTGTAAAAAAAGAAGCTTCAAAATGCCGTTATTGGCATATTGAAACAAGGGTATAAGCTCGGGGCTCAGTGCATCATTTTAAAGCACTAATTACTTTAAATGAATTAACTATTAATTTGACCAAGGATGCATTTATGAAACTGAAAATTATGAACATATATGAAAATGGTTTCTGTTCCCCTGTAGGTGTGTCCCTAACCACTGCGAGCATGGAGGCAGGTGTTCTCAGACTGGTGACACTTTTAAATGCTCCTGTGATGGAACTGGATACACTGGAGCCACCTGCCATACATGTATGTCAAGTTACAGCAGCAGCGCACTGAAAAAAAACTGGACTTATATAGTTCAACTGTGTAGTTTCATTGGTTCTGAATGGACATAAATTTGTATTCGTTCTATAAAAAAATATAATCAAAGATATTGTCATTAGGTGCATTATACACATTCCAATAAAGTCATTCCAGCACATCTTAGGTGTATCTTTTTAATCTTATTTTACATGTTTCGGCTTGTATTTTAATAATGGTAGTTATAAACAGTGTGGTATTGTCATCAGTGTCTTTTTTCAGCTTTTCAACTTTTTAAAAGAGGTGTTACTGAGATTTTTAACAAATGAAACAATTTCTAAGGTTCAAGAATGTTCTATGTATTCTATTTATCTTACATTTACATTTACGGCATTTAGCAGACGCTCTTATCCAGAGCGACTTCCATGTCCTAATTACAGGGACAGTCCCCCTGGAGCAACTCAGGGTTAAGGGTCTTGCTCAGGGACCCAGTGGTGGTAGTGCTAGTGGTGGGATTTGAACCGGGGACCTCTTGATCTCTTGACCCACCACTAGACCACCAATCTCCACCACTTGGAGATTTTTACCGCCACCGCCATCTTCAAAAAAGTAACTTTACCTGAGATCAATAATAGTTAAAAAAATATATTTTACTTCACCACTCTGGAACATAACTGTTGGTTCATTCATAATAAAGGTTTTTACAGGGTAACTGGCTGCTGGTACTCTGAAATTAGTTAAGTTAACTGAAAAACAACAAAAATGATGGAGCACATAAGAAAATGTAACCATATTATTGCAAACTGTTAGTATGTATGGTGTCCTTCATATGCCCTACATTATTCTACAAAGCTTTTTTTAGGTTAATTGACCTATTCTAGAAAAAATCTACTGTAGTAACTGTAGTTGAAATATTTCTGGATTACTATTATGTCTTGTTTTATTTCTTACTCTCTCTGCTCTGAATTTAGAGTGTGCAGAAATAAACTGCTGGAACAGTTATTACAGTTTGTGTGTGTGTTAGCTTTTGCTAATGTGCTTACGGCTCTTTTTCTGCAGCTGTCTATGAGCAATCGTGTGAGGAGTACAAGCACCTGGGCCGGACGTCGGACTTGTACTGGATTGATCCAGATGGGAGTGGACCCCTGGAACCATTTAAAGTCAGTTGCAACATGACTGGTAAGATCCACAGCATGCAACACTCTATAAAATGTCAGTAAAGTATATTCACAAGAATAAAACCAAAGGCTTACCTGTACTATGCTGTGAAATTAGCATCATTTTGTCTGCATACACATTACATTTATATACTGCCCATGCAAAAAAAAGTGACTATACTTGTCATTGCGAGGTCACAGCACAACACACAGTGAAATTGGACCTCTGCATTAAACCTATACAAACACTGTGCAGCAGAGGGCAGCTATGAAAGCACCCGTGGGGCAGTGACAGGAACGGTACCTTGCTCAAAGACAACTCAGGGCAACCTACTGGTAAAGAGCTTGAACCCACAATCTTCCGATCCTGTGGAAAACTCCCTAACCACTAGGCCTAGGGAGCTGCCCCTGAAAGGGGCACACTTTTAATATTTTGTCGGATCACCTTTAGCTTTGATCAGGGCACACATTCGCTGTGGCATCGTTTCGATAAGCTTCTGCTATGTCACAACATTTATTTCTATCCAGAGTTGCTATAATTGATCTTGTAGAGATAATGGGAGAGTCAGACTGCTATGCAAATTCTTCTCCAACACATCCCAAAGATTCACAATGGGGTTAAGATCTGGACTCTGTGGCTGTCCAATCCATGTGTGAAAATGAAGTCTCATGCACCCTGAACCATTCTTTCACAATCTGAGCTGACGAATCTTGGCATTGTCATCTTAGAATATGCCCGTGCCATCAGGGAAGAAGAAATTCATTGATGGAATAACCTGGTCATTAAATATATTCAGGTAGTCAGCTGACCTCATTCTCTGGGCACATAATGTTGCTGAACCTCTGCCTGACCAACTGCAGCAACCCCAGATCATAGCACTGCCCCCACTGATCAGGGGTTTTCCTAAGGCTTTGCAGCTGTTTAGTCCCAATCCCTTGAGTGCCTTCGCATTGTGCCTGTGGAAATGCTCTAACTTTCAGTATTGAACATAGCCGTGAGTTCTGCTGTTGTTTTTTTACGATTTGATTTCAGCAAACATTTAAGTGATCGCAGATCACGGTCATTCAGGATTTTTTTCTGATCACATTTCTTCCACAAAAGTTGACGGTTCCTCACAATCCTTCCAGTTTTTAATAATGCGTTGGACAGTTCTTAACCCCAAGTTTCAGCTTCTCCTTAGATGTTTTCTTTGCTTGATGCATGCCATTAATTTGACCCTTCTGAAACAGATTAACATCTTTTCCACAACCACAGTGATGAGAATGAGAAGCTAGTCACTGCATCAGTTTGGTTTAAATAACATAATCATCCATGCAGTAATTATACATTTCGAGGCTCTTACCTTACTTTGTTAAATCCAGGTGGTGATTTTTTTTTGCAATAAAATCAATTATTCATTCACTTTATTCTGCAACCCTCAACACATCGTAATAGGAACTACCACACCATGCCAATAACAGTCCTTAAGCAAGACTTCTAACAATACATTCACTTATACCTGTAACATTATGTAACTATGAACTCTAAATCTGCAGATTGGTCCTATATGCTAGTGATAAAATACTAATTTACATTCATGAATCCTTTTATGTCCATGGTAAAATATAACAAAATAACAAAAAAATATAACAAACTATTCTACTAGTTTACTAAAAACCATGCATTATACAGGCAACAGACTCTGTTTACTATAATGACAAAAACTTTACAGTCTTATTTTTCATTATAAAATTGATATGTATTTTTGTACATTATTTAATCTTTTTTATAATATCAGCTGTATCGGGGTCCTTTTAATGGAATATTAACCTTTTTTGTTGGATAATTTGTGTGTTTTTTGTTTGTTTGTTTGTTTTTTGCAATCGGTTGTGAATAGAACACAAAAATAGAAGCATTAACAAAAACATTTGTTCTGCTCAACTGCACCATAATTTACAAAAAAGATCATTTGAAAGAGATGTGTATGCATAGATAATGTGAAACAGGCCAAAGCGAAATTTTCCCTTAAATAAGCAAAACAAAAAAATTCTAAAGGGATTTATTATCTGAAATGAGATGATTTCAGTCAGTGAGATTTTTAATAAATAGTCAGATATTCTTGCTCTTTATTTTTTGCTTATTTTGCTTATTTATTGGCCTCTATTCACAAGTATACACAAACACTTTTATGTTGAGAAGTTACAACGTGTCCACATTTCAGGGGACAAAGTGTGGACAACGCTTGCGAATGATCTGCCAGCTCAGACTGCAGTAAACTCAGGGCCTGATCCAGCTCAGGAAGCTGTACTGAGACTCAACTACAGTGTATCAAATGACCAGGTACTATTCTGCCTTTTTGCTCTGAGTTTGCCAGCAGAAGTTAACAAAATGAGCCAATGAATTTGGCTCCCCATAATAAAACCATTAAAAAAATGATTTACTTTCTTTGAAAGATGTAAACATACACTTGCTCGTTTTTAAGTCAAGGACAGTCATAGATCCTGATTGTAGTTGTTTGTACAACAATTGTTATTTTTTTAATTGAGTTAGATGGGTTACCATATGCCTTGTGGGTCAGAAATGGAAGTTTTAAAGGAACATGCAGTTATATTATCTGACCTTTTCCTCTTTAGAGCAATTCATGTTCATGTGTGTGTTATTGTGTTGTGTAGGTAAATGCTATCACCAGCAGTGCAGAGCACTGTGAGCAATATGTGGCCTACGCATGCCGTATGTCACGCCTACTCAACTCACCAGGTAAACAAGCAAGTGTGTGTGTGTGTGGCAGAGCATTCCCCCACCCCCCCCATCCCCCCACATTCTCTGCATCCCCTGTTGTCGCACATTAGGCCGATCATATTTTCTAGCATTTTGGTTTTTACATTTTTTTTTTGTTTTTTACTGTGACTTTAAGACATTACTGTTTTGTTTTTTTTATTATTAATTGCATCTGAAATTTTGCTTCCAAGTGTTCAAGGTAAATCAATAATTATCCCAAGACACACAGTAGTACAGTTTGTATTTGGCTCTCATTAATAAATGTTTTGTTCAGTTGAAAGATATACACAAACACTTGCTATTGTTAAAGTCAAGGCCAGCCATCAATGTTTTTGTACATCTATTCTTACTAACCGTGTTTTTTTGATTATGTTAGATGGCGCACCATATACCTGGTGGGTCGGTCGAGGGAATGAGAAACACTTTTACTGGGGCGGCTCAGGACCAGGTATTCAAAAATGTGCCTGTGGCATCGAACGCAATTGCACAGACCCCAACTTCTTCTGCAACTGCGATGCTGATCAGAGACAGTGGTAAGAAAATATTTAAATGTTTCCTGTGTTTCCCCTTTACCACAAATGTAGCCATCAATTTCATATGTTTGTATGTGACCCAAAGGCTAAATACAGTCTGAATTTTGTTTGAAGCAGGAGCTTCAGTTGAGGTAACGTGTTTTAGGTGTGGTGTACGAAACTGAACCAGTGGCTTACACAATTTCTTACATTAGCCTCATAGCTGTAAAACTTTGAACCTTGGATAAAATAAATAAATTTGAGTAGGAAAAACATTTTGTGATTTGATTTTTGGTCAAAGCATTGCTTTTAAAAGCATTCCATGAAAGAACAAATCAGAAAAATTACAATTTTCCTCTAAACCTGTAAAACGGATCATCTAGAACATGTTTGGAGTCCAAATATTTCTTATGCAGTTTAGAACTGGAGATGTTGGATCAAGGAACTTTTGTCTCTTTTACAATGCAGATTATAGTTCCTGGTAGGTATTTTCTGAATCATTTTAGGCCTTACTTTAGGGTAGATACTTTTCAGCTATCCAGGAAATTTTGTGCTGGGTCTTTTAATGCTCAGCTGGTTGGTTTATCACACAAGCACAACTTCAAAATGTAACTTTTGATTAATGAACATCAACCATATTTTGCATTAAAGTGCAGGTCCTAATTGTTTAGTGTGAAACAATTTAAGGGTGATAAATAAGGGTGGTGTTGGTGGTCCAGTGGTAGGATACTTGCCTATGGACCTGTGGCTCAAGAGGTCCCAGGTTCAAATCCCACCTGAGCAAGACCCTTAATGCTGAGTTGCTCTAGGGGGACTGTCCCTGTAATCAGGACATGTAAGTCGCTCTGGATAAGAGCGTCTGCTAAATGCCATAAATGTAAATAAGTTCAGGAACTGTATTGACGTCTTGTCCAATCATTGTTCCAACTGCAGGTTCAGACACTTGAACTGATTCAGTCAGACTGTAGTTAGGCATCAAACTGATAAGTTTTTATTTATTCTAACAAACTTTGATAGATGGCTGGTTCCAGATCTGCATTTTTTACTTTTGAGACTGTGATTACTTGCAGCCCCCCGGGTTTCATGATGATTTGTTGCCCTCTGCTGGTCAGAAGCTTTCATTTGCTTGTAATATGTGTTTTTTCTGCTTGAAGGAGGGAGGACGCAGGTGTGCTGATGTATAAGGACCATCTACCTATCACTCAAGTGGTGGTTGGAGACACACAGCGCTCTGGATCTGAGGCCAAACTTACTGTAGGGCCACTACACTGCCAAGGAGATCGTACGTATAATAATTTAATCTGGCTCATACTTGAAAGTAAAGTGTATAGATGTTACATTTGGTGATGAATTTCTTTTTTTAATTAAAAGAAATGTGCAATGAAAAAATTAATTTAATTTTATCATTAATCAGCCAAAGCATGGTTGTTGTTTATAGTTTGCCTGTTTTGTTTTCCATTGTAGTTATAAGGCCAATGAATGAATATATGAATCAATGAATAAATTAAGTGAATAAAGAAATTAATTAATGAATGGATAAATTAAACAATTATTTATGCTTAGTGTAGATTGAGGATGCCCATCATGTGCAGTGTAGCCAAGCATGATTAATATTGCAATGTTGTTTAATTATACCATTTAATTTACAAAACTGATATGTATATAAGCAACAAAAACAAAAAAAAGGTAGTTTTTACCCAACTTTTAACAGTATGGTAGCTTTTTACCATAATTGCAAACAACATGTCCAAATCATCCGTCTTGCTCAAAACATCTGGTAATCTAAAATTTATTGAGGTAATATCTGAGTCAGCCTGACATTGTTACCTATTAAAAAATGGGCAAATGACTTGAGCAAAACTTTCAGATAACTACTGGCGATGGTCTAGTGGTAGGATACTTGCCTATGGATCTATGGCTCAAGAGGTCCCAGGTGCAAATCCCACTTCTGGCACTACCACCACTGGGTCCTTGAGCAAGACCCTTAACCCTGAGCTGCTCCAGAGGGACTGTCCCTGTAATTAGGACATGGAAGTCGCTCTGGATAAGAGCGTCTGCTAAATGCTTTAAATGTAAACTACTGGGTAGTAGATACTCCTTTTTAAGATATTTATTTCAATTTTTGAGGCAAGTTTTATTAGTGTTATTAATTTTCTTAACTACCTTAGCTTCATAGATAAATTTGTACATCATAAAATGTGCTGGTTGATCAGCTACATACTGGGTAAAGGGATAATGAAAATAATTTTTATGTTCTTTAAGTGCATGTGAACTATCTAATCTAATCTGATCTAATCTATTTATTGCCTAGGAAATTACTGGAATGCTGCATCCTTCAACACACCAACATCATATCTACACTTCCCCACATTTCAAGGGGAGACCAGTGCAGATATCTCCTTCTACTTCAAGACCTCCTCCTCATATGGAGTCTTTCTTGAGAACTTGGGCAACAATGACTTTATTCGACTGGAGCTGAAATGTAAGTATCCTAATGCAGTAAAACCTGGATCACATACAGGAGTAATTTTAGGTTATCATGAAATAACTTTTGAGCATCACTCACCGTAGCCACATTTCATAATTTGACTGTTGAAGTCTTGATGAGTTAAGAAACACATATCTGACCTTCTCCCTGTAGCTGCCTACATTGTGTCCTTCTCTTTTGATGTGGGTAATGGACCGGTGGAGTTGACCGTGCACTCGCCATCACCCCTTAATGATGATCAGTGGCACAAGGTGGAGGCAGAGCGTAATGTGAAAGAGGCAGTTCTGCGTTTGGATAAAAATCTGAAGGAGGTGCGGACAGCCCCACCTCAGGGCCACACTCGACTGCAGCTCTATAGTCAACTGTTTGTGGGTAAGATAAACAATATCCCATTGCACGAAATATCATTGGTAAGAAGTTTTGAAAGAGCTTTATACTGAAAGATAAGGGGGAAAAAATATAAATATACCAAAATGATGGTAATTGTAAAGTGGAAGAATTGGAAAGAAGAAATGGAGTTACTCATAGTCTAAAGCATATTTGATGATGTTAGAATGAAATCTGAATCTGGATGGGGCTAAATGAACTGCTGTGATCAAAGTCATTATGTAGTGCTTCTCAGTGCAGGTTGACAACGACCCAAAGCACACAGGTAAAGCAACCTAAGATTTTAAGGCAAACATTCAGAATGGTCTGCAATTACCAAGTCATCTCAGTCCAACTGACCATGCATTTTCTTTACTGAAGACAAAACTGAAGTTAAACCAAAGATTCCTTAGGGGCAAATCAAGTGATGCCTGGGGATGTTAGTGAGCTCTTGCAATTGTTGACTGTGATTGATTAAAAAGGACAATTGAATACATGATTACATTAACTTGTCCAGTTACTTTTTGGCCAATTAAAATGACAAAACATGGGTAAATATAATTGTCCTTCACTGTTTACCAGATTAAAACCTGCATTAACATATTAATTATTAAATTTCTGCACCCGTCTTCTGTAGTAGAACAAAAACAAAGATCCACAATAACTTTACACAGATTTGCTTATTATTCTGCAAGAGCTGTCTAATTTCTTCACCTGGAGCATGGTACATGACATGTACATGTGTATAAATAGTACACCAAAATGGGCAAAATATTCACAAAGTGCCATACACAGAGTAGCCTTGGCCCTTTTAAAATGTTTTTATATAAATGCTTCAGTATCCAAATCAATGTAACTGATTTCACATTGCAGGAGCCTCAGGAGGACAGAGGGGATTTCTGGGATGCATACGCTCCCTGAAGATGAACGGTGTGACGCTTGACATGGAAGAGCGGGCAAAGGTGACCCCTGGGGTGAAGCCAGGCTGCTCAGGCCACTGCTCAAACCACGGCATGCACTGTCAGAACGGAGGAAAGTGTATGGAAAAATATAATGGCTACACCTGTGACTGCAGCCTCACGGCTTTTGATGGACCTTACTGCGCGGACGGTACTGACCCAGCCTCTGCTTCTCGTTATTTTTGTTCCACAATGGCACTTTGATCAAAATAAATAAAATGCAAATTTTCTCAATTTCTCACCTATACAATAGGTTAGGTTATATGTTTGGTATTAGCTATTTTAGTTTTGCACTTTGAGTTACAAGGATGGCGTAGCTAACAAGTGCGTAAAGCTTATTACATACAGCTTCACTGCCAAGCCGACTGCATGCCTAGGTCATCATATACATGCATGTGTTATACCGGGTCTAATTATCTTTAATGTTGTATAAAAAAGTTACAAAAAATGTTTAACCATTTTATGAGCCATAGTTGCAGTTGTGAGTTAAGTAATTTTAAGCATTCAGCATTTTTATTTGCTGAATGGAACATATTGGGGCAAAAAATGTGGCCTGTCCATAGGTCATGGTGAATTTTATATTACATTTAAATACTTTATACTTTTTATTTCCTAATATGTTAACTTAAATTAATAGGGTCCCATCTAAAGATGCTACATCAAGTTGTGATTACCTTTCTGTTTTTGTTCATTCTTTTTCATCATGGTGCAGATGTGGGGGGCTACTTTGAGAGCGGCACCATGGTCCGCTTTGACTTTATGTCCGACAGCAGCTCCTCCACGGCTGTAAAGGGTGTATCTGGAGGTCTGAGTGTGGAAGGGAACCTCACTCAGGAAGAGCTGAGCTTCAGCTTCAGCACATCTCATGCCCCTTCTGTGCTGGTCTACATCAGCTCCAGGACACAGGATTTTCTGGCAGTGGTACTGCGCCATAATGGTAAGCTCCTCCATTGCTCTAAAACCCAAATTTCATTAATATTACATTTTTTACACTCATGCCCCTTTCAAGCTATATGTGCTTGGATAGGCTCAAGCACCACCCAAGACTAGTCAGGATAAAGCGTTGAGGTAATAAATGAATAAATAAGTGAACATTCATGTCCCTGGTTATATTAACAATGATTTAAGATTATTTATAAAATGAAAATGTTTTCTGTCAAAATGTAATACTGTTTGCGTGTGAGATGGATAGCTCTCTCCCCCAAGAGCCAGAGTGATATAATCCAGCATGGACATCTTTTAGATGATGTAGCAGATTTGTCAAAAAAGTACCTCTCTTTTCTCATTGTCATCAAGCAAGCTCAGAGTATTCCCTGAAACCATATTTCATGTATACAGTCACATTACACAATTAATATGTGATATGTCTGACCACTAACCGTGACTTTAAATATGTCTTTACCCCAGAGAAGGACACTGCTAAGGAGTGATTATTTTCCCATTGAAATGGGTTGATTTGCCACTGACATCGGTCTGAGGAAAGTTTGCCCCACTCCTCAATGCAGAATACTTTAAGCTGTGAGATGTTTGAGGCTTCTTGCATGTACAGCCCGTTTCAAGCCACCCACAGCATCTAATTGGGATTAAGATCTGGGCTTTGACACTGCCCCTCCATGACGCTCCATTTCTTAGTTTTCAGCCAGTCTATGGTGGATTTACTGGTATGTTTTAGGTCATTATCCTGTTGCAGGTTCCAATTTCTCTTCAGCTTTAATGTTCTTACAGATGGTATCACATGTTTTTCAAGCACCCTCTGATACATGGTAGAATGATGGTGAGTGGGCCAGGTCCTGCTGCAGTAAAGCATCCCCAAACCATGTCACTTCCAACTCCATGCTTCACAGTTGGTATGAGGTGTTTTTCCTGGAATGCTGTATTTGGTTTAGCTAGTTTTAGCTGGTTTTAGACTCATCTGTCCAAAGAACAGAAGTCCTGGTCTTTGCCTACGTTCTCTCTGGGAAATGTCAGTCTGGCCTTGATGTTGCTCTTAGAGAGCAAAGGTTTCCTTCGTGCACACCTCCCATGCAAGCTAAAGTTGTGCAGTCTCTTTCTGATTGTAGAGTCATAGATTTTCACATTGCCAGTAGCAAGAGCCTGCTTTAGGTCCCTTGATGATATTTTAGGGTTTTTTGGAGACTTCTTTTAGCATCTGGCAGTCTGCTCTCGGGGTGAACTTGCTTGGACAGCCAGATCTGGGCATGTTGGCAGTTGTTTTGGAAGTCCTCCACTTGTAGACTATTTTCCAAACAGTGGAATGGCTGATTGCAAATTCTTTTGAGATTTTGTAGCAGCTTACCAGATTTATAAGCTGCTACAATCTTCTTCCTGAAGGCCTCAGACAGCTCTTTTGATCTCACCATGGTGTTCACTCTCACCTTAACAGTCAGGAGCACCAAACTACATGTCTGAGGGTTAAATAGTTCAAACCTCCTTCCAAATGCCAATTAACTTTGTTCTAATCAAGTGCACCTGATGTGCTACACCTGTATGTGATTTGAGCCATTTTAATTTGGAATAAAGGTGGAGTGTCCTAATTTATTTCTCACCAGAAACTGGATTTTAGTAGAATTACATTTTACAGATGATTTTGAAAAGTCTTTTCTTCAGTTTTTGATTGTTTAGATATATTACCAGTATTATCTCCCAGTATTGTTAATATTGAGATTAAATATCCATATGTCCAAGAATGTTACAAAAACACATAGGCTTTCATAGTGTACATACATATTTGTGTGTGTGTGTGTAGGTGTGTGTGTGTTTATAATGGGATGGACCACACAACAAATTGTATTGAACTGAACAAAGTGAAACTTTGCATGCACACATATACACAGATTACTTAAGTGAGCCCTCCCTGTTGATTGTCCTGTGAATGTATGGCTCTATTAAACATATCTTACATTTCTTTCAGCACTTATGAGCTAATCCTCAAATCAGCTTATACAGGTATCTCACATAATATCTGGAAATTCTCTGTTTGTTCTGGTACACACTAAAGATGTGGTTATGTGGTTTTCACAGGTACATTGCAGATCCGCTATAGCTTAGGGGGCTTGAAAGAACCCTTTGCCATCAGTCTGGACCATCGCAACATGGCCAACGGGCAGCCACACAGTGTAAACATCAGTAGACAAGAGAGGCTTATTCAGTTACAGGTAGGCCTCTTGTATGCTACAGCACTGTGCAATAGTCTTGCTCTACCTTTCTTTTTATTTTGCTTGGAAAATGAGGCAGTAGTTAAAATCATTTATTGCAACATGTGTAAACATACAGTACTGTGCAAAAATTTTAGGCAGGTGTGAAAAATAATTCTTATGAGTTTTAAAGTAAATGTCTAGCCATTATCATTCTTCACAGCTTTTAGGCAAACTTTCTTTTAATTTCAATATTGTAGAGATACAATCAGGTTCAGAGACTGGACTGAAAGTGAGAGCCAAAAACGTAAAAAATCTAGGGGAATAAATCCTCAACAATCCAGAAAAAATTAAGAGAAATTCTGGCTCTTCAAAAGCAAAATATGAAGAAAATACTTTTGCAATGTACTGTTATGTCAACTATTACCTAAATCTAGTCCTAAAAGCTCATAGACTTTGCTCTAATTCCTCTGAGGTAAAGTTAAAAGTGAGAAGAAAAAATACTCCAATTCTTACAAAACAAACTGGGGTCATAACACTTGGGTAATTAAACCATTAATCACTGGAAATGAATCTCCAGTTAGTATCAACGGTTTGCATGGTGATTCAATATGCTTACAGATACAAAACATGTATAATAAAGCATATGCTAACTGAACAAAATTCTTAGGTTTTTTACAAACATAATCTCCTCAAACATAAATTCATTGTTTATAGTCACTATTCCACTATGGTGTATATATTTACACCAGTAACATTTGTGTAGTATTTGCAAATCTCAAAATCCTAGCATAAAAGTCCTAGCAAATGAATTGAAAGACATTATATTTTGGGAAGTCTGAGTGTTCTTTTGGATTTAGTCTTTTTGCGAAAGAGACATAATATGGTCAATTACTGGTGGATCAGTGATCAGAGATGCCCTCTGATTGCCATTTAGATTGTTACTGTAAGAAAACAATTACTTTATGTGTCTGACTTTGCCTCTCTTCTTCCATTTGTTTCTACAGTTAGATCACTATCCCAGGGTCAGCTACTCTCTCCCTGAGGCCTCTGACACTGAGTTCAACCTGGTCAAGACCATTTTCCTTGGGAAAGTCTTTGGTGAGTCTTTGGTGTAGACCTGCAAAATCTCTGACTGACTTTGGCTATGGATTCATCTCACACCGACACTTGTCTTATGGTTTGCAAAAATATTTAGTACATTTCACTTCATTCCATTACATCTCTTCAACAGCTAACCATTTTACAATTAACCATTTATTTGAATAAATAAGAAATTTATTTAGTAAACTTTAATTTCCAACACTCTTTTAAAGTTTCTGCAAAATACAATTAACAAATACACAACGCCATTTTTTGAGTGGTTGAATGTAGAACTTACCAACAGTTCACCGTGGATGTGAAAGGGACCAGATGCCCGAAGAGTTTAATGTAGCCTCTGATTGTGTCTGCAGGCTCCTCTATATAGCATGACAAATATAACAAATTCTCAGTTTAAGACGGATGATAATATTAGGACACTCCCTGCTTAATCCGCCCTCCCTGTTTTCCAACTGCTGTTCTCAATATATGAATTAGCTCCCTGAGCGCTGACATCATCCTCTTGGACTAAGCTAGAGCTCCTGATCCTACTCCAGTGTCCTGGTTTTACAGCTGCCAGTGATGCTGAAAAAGACTGAAACACCCTGAGCTGTTCTCAGAGATCCAGGCATCAGGAATCAGGCAAGATATTAGAAGTAAGGTTGCAGACTTTGAACATTATTTGTCATATTATTTTAGCTGCTACAGATTAGTCAAACTGATGAACAAGTCATGGAGTGAAGGCAGGAATGTACAGAGACAGAGAGAGGTAAGTGTGGGAAGATAAATGACTGGAGCTAAGTTCAGGGTGACTCTGTTTTGAATGCCTTTTGTATAAAGACTTGTTAGAATTGGATGGAACGGAGATGTAATTTTTCAATTAAAAACCTATTTTTTAATTTCTCATTAATTATGTGCCAAGGGTCAGGACAATTATTGCTGGAGTAGAGGTGTTACAATATGCATGTAATATAATTATTATTCAGTATGGGGTTGTGATTCCACCATTCTTTTGTGCTGCAACTAAAACCATTTATACTTGGTTTGCATATAAATTGATTTATCTTCTGAGGAAATTACTGTAATTATGCTTTTACCAGACCTTGTTTTAGCAGCTGAAAACTGACAAAAATAGCTGATGTAATGATTAATGTTTTAAATTGCACAAAAATTATCATATCGTAGTGCTGAAGCCAGAATACATATTAATCCAATTAATTGCTATGTTAATTTTGAGAGGATAGAAACTAATGGTTTTGTTGTAACCATTGCGATATTATTATAGGACACTTATTTCAGTTGCAACATTTTTTTCATTTACTTTTAAATGTTACAGGTTTTTTTCATGTATTTAGTATTCTTTTAGTCATTGTCTGTCTAAATAGCAAATCAAAACTGTTGTGTGAGGCTATTATCAATATTTAGTATTTTTTTCTACATGAACATTGCCTTAAACATCAGAATTAGTCTGACATGAAATCATAAAAGGAGAGACAGGATCTCATTTAAAATTAAGGCAAAATATTTTATTTGGCCATTTATTTATTAAGGAAAAGAATCCAATATTACATGTCTGTGAGTGGTAAAAGTATGTTAAATATCTATTAATTGTTGAACTAATTGAGTTTTTTTATTTTGATTTGGCCATTCCAAAACTTAACTTCTTCCTTAGTTACTCTATGACCATTTTTGGGAGAATGACATCTCAATTCAATTCAATTCAATTCAATTCAATTCTTGTATAGCGCCTTTCACAACAGAGTTGCCCCAAGGCGCTTTACATAATTGGAAGACAACTATGTAAAGACAACTACTTTGCTTATGGTCATTGTTTTGCTGTATGGCCCACTTTCTGTTGAGATTCATTTTGGAGAGAAGTTCTCCTTGCAATCCTGCCATGCACCCAACTGATGTTCAGTGTTCTCCCGATGGTGGATTTGTGAACAATGATATTAACCAATGTTAGAAAGGCCTTTAGTTTATGGAAAGTTCCTGTGTGACCTCACAGACCAGTGCTCGGTGGAGCAACATTGGTCTTAAATTTTTACTTATACATAATTTTTGTATTGGTGGAGGGTAAGCTCTTTAGATAGGACTTTGTATATATTCTTTTCATACTGATGATCATCAGTAACTCTTTTTCTGAAGTCCTCCACAATACCCTTATTTTTTTATGGCACTTTGTTTATTTGTGTTATATTATATCAGTCCATCATGACACTCATATATGAACAGTACATCAGTCGATGGCTCTGTCAGATTTGAGAGCAGCGTCAACCCTGAACACTGAAGCTCTAAGCAAGATTCCATAATCATAAATTACCATACATTATACACAAAACCATAAATTATTCAACAGCGCCTCATTTTCTAACTGAACAATAAGTCAATAATAAGCCAAAGTCAATAAGTACAACAAGCAAAAGGTATGATATTACAAAAATCCATCTCTACATTCATCCATCCACCCATCATTATCTTTACCATGAATCTTAAGAAGGGTTGTGGTAGGGGTGCTTGAGGGCTCAAAGGGCAAAAGGCTGAGAAACACCATGGAAAGGTCACCTGTTTATCATAATGCAATATAAAATACCATATTTATTATAAACATCAGACTTATAACATAATGGTTGCTCTGTGGAGGTAGATGAGCATCTAGGGGTCTTTTCTATATAGGGGGTGGTTTAGATGAGCTGCATGAAAAGCTTAAGTCACTTTGATCCTATGGTGCAACCTTCTTCTTTGTGCCCAGACATTTTTTTTTTTTATATGACTAAAGAAAGACATGTTGCATCCAGCCATTTACATCTTCAAAGCATGAACACAGCAAGTCTGGTTAAAGAGCTAAATGGAGCCGAGTTTTATCTGTGTAGCAATTATAAGCTACCTTATACTCTTTTAATATTTGGCCTAGAGGAGGCATGTAATGGGCATTTTTAGAAGCACCACCCACTACTGCATGATGCTGTATATACTATTGTAGTGCTTTTAGCTTATTTGAAGCTTAATTAAAGTGTAAAAAAAGTCCTGGTTTACAAGTAAGCAAAGTGGGGAAGAAGTGTTTTATTTTTGTTTATAACCAAGGACACTGAATTTTGGCACTCTTTAGAGTTTTAAGGGTTAAGTGAATTTATTAGTTGTTCAGCAGCATCCTATATTTATGAGCACTATCTGTCTTCAAGCGCGTTACAGATTCTATAAAAAAAGCTACAGTTTAGGAAATGTTCCAGCATGCCCCAAACTGTATTCATGCTTTAGAATTACAATAAATGTTTAATATAGATTTGAGTTGTGTTTAAGAAATCTTCCATCTTCTAGCCAATATCAAAAAACATGGACACAGGGTTGGTTATAAAACTGTCCTCTCTTGTCTTTTAGAAACTGGTCAGATAGATCCAGTGCTGATAGAGCGGTATAACACCCCAGGCTTTGTGGGCTGCCTCTCCAGGGTGCAGTTCAACCGCATCGCCCCTCTGAAAGCTGCACTAAGACCAGGCGTCCCATCCACTGCCTCTGTACAGGGGGTCCTGGTGGAATCCAACTGTGGTGCCTTACCACTCACCATCCCACCCATGTCGGCAGTCTTTGACCCCTGGCAGCTGGAATCAGGTGAGGAATTTTTTATAGAATTGCAACTGAATAGTAAATTCATTGTGTGTGTGTGTGTGTGTGTGTGTGTGTGTGTGTGTGTGTGTGTGTGCATGACAGGGGGTGTGGGTTGTGTGTGTCAGTAGAACTGTAAAGTGGGTAGCGGGTTATACCACAGCTACCAGGGGGAAAGACAATGTTATCAAGCCTGGTTTTATAGACTATGAGGCTCCTGCATTGCCTCTCAGAGGTCAGGGGCAGATGGGTACTGGGGACTGTTAGTGATGTCAGAAATGGCCTTAACACCAAGTTGCTTCAGGGGGACTGTCCCTGCAATCAGGAATTGGAAGTCTCTCTGGATAAGAGCGTCTGCTAAATGATGTGAAATAAGAATTTTGTCATTGTCATTACAGTGTTTGTAGTTTATTTTTATGACTTTTAAGAGGTCTACTTCAGTTTTTCCTTTTTACAAAGGATAAAGCACAACGTTTGGACAGTTAGCATAATAATACAAACCACATAATAATGCTTAGCATCAAAGTTGTTACATTTTAGCCACTGCAACATAAGCAGCCGACTTAGTTATTATACAGGATATTTCTAAATAAGGGCAGTTTGATTCCAAGTTCCAACCATTGGTCCGGAATTCAAAATGTTATGTTTGCTTAACTAAGCTGTCAAACAGGCTTAACCTATAATTACTCTTTTTACTCACTTAATTTCAAAGAAGATATGCTAATTTTATGAATTATTTTCAAGTTCATTTTTATCTTCATATGCGCCTGAGCGATGGTCCAAAATGTAACCTTGGTGAATATATACTTGAATATATATTTTAAAAAAAAGGTGTTACATTATACGCTTTCTCAGATAAAGCTTAAGAATGCTTTGCTAAAATATAGTTCTGCATGAAATCCTTTTCTTCCACCAGTTATCACTTGCTTGCTCCGTTGGTTTCCTCTGGAGTGTAGTAGAAAGACAGGCTGCTTTATTGATCCATTTTGTTGACAATGCATGGCCATGTGTTATTCTAAAGCAGAAGATCGATAGCTTTCTCTCCTCCCTGTTTACCGGTTTCTATTTTCACCATTTTTTTGATAGAACACCTTTGTATTCTGTGTGGTCCACACAACATAGTTTGGGTAACATATACATTTGAAAAGCCATCAAGAGACAGCAAAATTCAATCAAAAAGTAAATCTTTAGTATGCCCCCAAATGATCTGTCATGCAATGTAAGATTTCCCTTTATGTTAATGTGATATTAAGTATATTAACTATTTCAGATGCTTTTATTTGTTGTTGCTTTAAAGAAGCATAAGAAACATCTGTTATTTAATATGTTTTCCATACTGTTTGTTAGCAAAAATAATATATTATTATAGTCCCCCTATATAGTCCCCCTATATTTAAAATATTTCCAAAAATTTAAATATTCAGTCACTTGATAGTAGATCAAATGGTCAGCCTTTATATCCTTGTGCCAGCTAGCATCCATCCGTTCATCATCTTAGCCACTAATCCATCATAAGGGTCGCAGGGGGGTCTTGGAGGACATCCCAGCGCTGAAAGGGTGAAAATCAGAGAGAGACACACAGGCAAACACTCAGACACAGTGACATCTAAGAGGACATTTAGCATCTCTATTCCAACTGACTTGCATGTTTTGGAGAAATCCGGAGCTCCCATAGCAACCAACTAGCATGATGATCTAAAAATAATCTGATTGGGTGTCTAAATAGCATTCAGTTTGCACATTATTAACACCAGTTTTTTTTTTGGCAGTCAGTAAATAT
>CM029387.1:10170985-10203485 GCA_017165825.1 Hepsetus odoe
TCTTACCACACCAACGAGGCAAAAGGGGCAGAGTCGGCCGATTGTGCCGATGCTGCCATCATTGTAAATGACCCTGCCTTCACAGAGACTATCGATGAAAGCAAGAAGGAGTGGTTTATTTAGCCACACTTCACAGTAAACGGGGGGGATGTGCAGAGAGCGTCACCCAGTGGAGCACAAGCATAAGCTTTCCACAATGAACCTTGAACAAAATAGACTTGTGTGTAAAAAATTGACTCAAACGCTCATTGGCACATGACAGCTGGCGAGTCTGTCATGCAATTACAGTTCTTTTTGAATGAGTAAATGTGAGGCAAGGACTTCTATTAAATCTGAAATCCATCCCATCACATGTAGGAAGGTATATTTTCTGCATTCCATGGACTAAACAGTGAAGCAGTTGGTGCATTTTTATCATGTTTGATGATTGTACTACAGACATTATTTAACAGTGGTTGGCACATCTTTTGACTGCCATTAAAGTGTTTAAAAAAACCTAACAGCACAATGTATATTTATGTTACAGACAATGACATTTGATTGTATTTCAATATGTTTCTATTGCCAGTATCTTCAGAACAGTTAAACAAATATAGACGCATGGTAAAAGACTGACACTCCTCAATGGTAAATCAGAGCTAAAGCAGAACTTTGTCTGATGTAGTCATTTATGTTCTTATAGTTATCTGGATTCAGTAGCTGTATACATCACCTCTTTGTGCATATACATATACATTGCTTTCTTCATTGAAATGGTCCTTTTAGAAGCATCGTCAGTAATTCAAATGTGGCTTTTCATACAAAATATTAAAACTGAAATGTCACATCTTTTCTGTTTGATTTGGACAGGTAATTGATCACAACAGGCAGTTTCTTCAAATTTCTTTTCCACGTGCCTGAAAGATTAAGCCAGCTATTAATGTAACATTGATGGTATTTTAATCCAGAATGTGAATGAACGGAGGCATCGCTTCCTTATTTAAAAATCCTATTTTTTATTTGCTTTGGCAGCTGAATGTACTTCTAGTTTGGGATTAACTCTATTTACACAAGATAGAAAATAACATACTGTTAAAATATCTCTGTGATTCTGCTCTGGTCAACACCGAAGTACATTAGGTTGGAATTAGGATTTTTTGTATGCTTTATCATTCGCGTGTATTTACAATGTCTTATCTATATTGAACAAACGTTTTTTTTACAGCATACTGCCTGCAGATCTCAGCTGTCAAGTAGAAAAAAGTCGTGATAAAACATTACAAATACTGTTGCGTTATAAGGATATACATTACAAAGCCTATGAGCACACGTTAATTTTAATGCAGTACAACTATTACTATGTTTTGAAGGAGCAATAACGGCATTTTGATGTTTATATTATTGCAATCCAACTTCTGCTTTACTGCAAGTTACAAGACTGTCCTTTTCACTATTTTTTTGGTGGCAACTGTTGCTAGGTTGGGCGAGCTTAAATTTTATTTGCTAGATAACATTGACATAACCTTGTGCCACTTAGTTGTAATGTAACTTTCAAAACAAGTCTGAATTTCTGAAATCACACAATAAACCACTACTTCCAGTTTGTCCTGTTTTGGCATTTGACATGTGTTGATATTTTGACATTTGCACACTCAAAGATTAAACATTTAGACAAACACTATGGAGTGTGCTTCAGTTTTTCAGTGTATAATGTTTGCCAGACATTTCTTAAAGCTTGTCCAACCTGACAACAGTTGCTATGGAAATAACAGAAATCTGGGCAGAGAATAGATGGGTCAAAAGCGTCTTTTTACAAGATGTCTGTCAGGTCAGTCAGTGTCTTATGAATAGGTTTCTGCATTGTCAAGCCATCACCAACTTTCTTGTCACCATGCAGCTTTCTACAGTTTTTGAGAATGCAAACTTTTGTTTTAGTAGGTTTACAATGCACATTTTAACAGACATTTATTTACTGTGTGCTCTTTGTAGTCACGACACTGCATTACTATCAGTGTTAGTTCATCTTTGTAATGGACATAGCCTATTGAATACAAATTTAGATCATCTCAAATCATTGGCGGACGATGCTGTACTGTCATTATAATAATGAATTGCCAGTTTGATTCAACAGTATGTTTGCTTGTTTGTTTTGTTTTTTCCACATCTTGTAATAAACATGGGTGGAAAGTACTTGAGTAATAGTTCTTCATCACTGTACTACAGTGTTATTATGGAATATTTATGTGTTTATGTATTTTAAGTGCTTTAACTTGATCATATTTCCAAATTAAATGTACTCCTTACATTTTCCTTTATTACTTATTGCACATGTCAAAGGCCAGGATATCTTTCTCTTTTTCTCGTTTCTGTCAGCCCAGTTGTTATATCTGAATTTGTGTTTATTTAAACATCTGGCCAAATTCAGATGAATGCCAAACCAAACACACAAATCACAACTGATTTGTCTGTGCATGACTATTCATCCCCACAGCACACCATCAAACAAAATACTGCTCTTATTTATTGAATCAATTTTTTCTTTATGCACTTTTAATGAGTTATGAGTTTGCTTAATTTATTTCAATCTATTTGTTGCTCTTTAATTTCACCTTTATTTCAGTAGGATTTGGATACTGTCCCCATACTTGTAAGAACAATTACTCTTTATTTATTCCACCTCTGGTCATGTATTACTTATTATATGAAAGTCATCTCACAGTGGTTGCAATAATATTGAGAGTCCAGTAATGAAATTAAATACTGAACTGTTTCTGCTTTGATAATCCAGTACAAAATAGTATTATCTAGAGTATTACATTTTTTTATGAAAGTACAATTTCTACAGTACAATTTCATAGGAATATGAACTTAATTCATAGCCTACTTTCATTAATAGTCATGTAGATATTTGGCTGCCAGGTATTGCTTCAATAAAATGATATGGAGGTCAGAAAACCCACAATATCTAAATTGTGATCATCCGTTCCTCCATTCATCTAAGCCAGTTATTCTTATTAGAGTCATGGTAGTCAATCGGAATGCCAAAAACCTCACTGAAAGTTACACAAAATGGTTATTAATACACTGCCTGGAACATTGTTTTACCATCATTTTGAGAGAGGATTTTACCCTAAAGTATTTTTTGAAAATATGACCTGAAAGGTTTGGGCATGCAGGCTTGGGCAGGATGGGCATGGCTTATTATATACCTGCACTTACACATTCACAAGCTCATATGGCTTTTTTGTAATGGCTTATAAATTGTGGTAATGGCTTATAAATCACAACAACATTGCTGTTAGTTCTTCCCTTGACTGCATGGATTTCCTCCGGGTGTTCTGGTTTCCTCCCAAAGTCCAAAGATATGCATGTCAGTTGAACTGGAGATGCTAAATTGCCTCCTGGGTGTTATTGTGTGAGTGTGTGTGAGTGAGTGAGTGAGTGTGAGTGTGAGTGTGAGTGTGAGTGTGTGTGTGTGTGTGTGTGTGTGAGTGAGTGAGTGTGAGTGTGTGTGTGTGTTTCTGCCCTATGATGTATATTCATGTATGATGGTGATGATGATGGTGATTGTTATTATTATTGTTATTGTTGTTATGTACCGTTGTTGTTGTTGTTACCTTCTATTGTATATTCTGTTATTGTTGAATTGGTTCATATTTAGTTAGTATTTTATTAATCGATCGTTCCTTTGATTTGATCCTTTGAGTGTTTTTAACGGAATTCGTTTCCGAATCCCGCTGCAGAAGCGGAACTCGTGTGCGGGTGTCCGTGTTTCCTGCGGACGGTTTAGCGCGGACACAAATCTGCCGAAGTGTTTTATTTTTTATTTTCTCTCGGTGGGAAGCGCAGCCGCTTTGTTCGCCAAAACTGGCGACACTTTAAGTCTGTTTTCAGGAAGGAGATGTCATCGTGAATCACACTTCTGGAGTATTTTCACCGAACTGTGGAGTTTATCTCGTGTTTTATTTATTCAGGTTTATTGGGGATCTGGAGGTTCGGCTGTTGGAGGATGGTAAGAGCGCCAACGAAGCAGCTTCAGCTAAAACAGCCACGATTTCTAATAATAAAATTAATAATTCAATATTGTATTTTACACCTAGTGCGATGCCAATCACTGTATAGAAACCTGATGCTAAGCTTTGATGAAGGAACTAGATAGAAGTTGGTTTAGTTACTCGGGCTCTTGTAGATTTGGTCTGAATTGTTGTCTATTTTCAGTTCTTCCTAACCTTTAACTTTATTTACTTGATTTTTTTTGCTTTGTTCGGGCATTGATGTTTTGGTGTTCACATGTTCCTGAGACACATTTTTTTTTTAAATGTTAAATAACTACAGGAATAATTTCAGAGGGTTCATGTGAAAATGTTAAACTAAGAAGACACCGGATCATAAATTATTACCTTGGCGGGCGAAATTAAGTGTTCCATCGCGCATTAAGAAGTAAAACCGCGTTGAGCCGTTTTAATCAAATGTACGTGACACTTTTTGTTCAAAATAACCTTCATCTCGGTCACGAGCCCCGGAGCGAAGATGTAAAACTGGAGAATATCACACTGTTTCAGTCTGGAAAAGCACTTCAGCTGCTCCTAATCTTGGTAAACGGCATTGAAGCGCACTTTTCTGGGATCGTGTCTAAAGAGACTCGGCAGTGCGCGTTCCTGTTCCTGAGCGCCGGAGAGCTTCCATTCGATTTAAGGTGGAAGGGAACGTTCGAATAAGAAGCCAGTTGCTGTGTCGTAACAAACGCTGTAACCGAGCCTGGACACACTTGACAAACTAGTCCGATACCCGGTAGTTGTAGCACGAACACATACTTGATATTTATTCAAAGTTAGTGGATGTTTATCTGCCGAACAATATACATAATATCTCCAACTAAGTGATCCCACAGGCTAACTCTTAGCTTTTCTGCGAGGCCCCGGCACTGTTTCTCATTAAAGTGGTTAGCATTAGCGGCTAACAGAGCCTGGAGCCACCGAGCGAGCTGGTTTTTAGCCAGTGTCGAAACAAACAATGTCTTCATTAGGAGACAGCACATGTATTACAGCTCGAGCAACCCTGGGGTCGTGTTGTATTTTGGTCAGAGTTGTGTTTGCTGACCGGCTAATCGTTGTTAGCTTGCGCCAAAAGAGGGCCTGCAGGCGACTGCTGGGTTAACCGTGTCATCAGCCATTAGCCACTCAACATGGCCTTACATCGTCGCTTACATGAATATTGAGCTCTTTAAATGACCCAGCGGGCCACAGATCTCAGGCTGTCTCCTAAATGAGGGGCTACCGTGCAGATTGGGAAGGTTACTGGTGCCGACCCCGGTAATGCCATTTAATGACCATTTCTGATCCATAACTGGACTTTTATGATTAGGAATTTCATCTAGGTATCACACTTGAATAAGTGGGGAAAAAATCACAGCCAAGTGTATAGTTCAAGTTCTGATGAACACTACATTAGCTCATGTTTGTGAAGTCCTCTGTTTCTTCTGAAGTCAAGGGTATGAATCGGGCATCGGTCCCCTCTTTCCTTGGTAACAGACCGTACTCTTGCGGGAAGGCCATGATCAGAGGATCTGAGTGGACGAAAAGGTTGGAGAATGTAATATCTCGATACGTAAGGAAATGTTCACAATTCCAGGTGTGATGAGTTTTATTATAGAAACGTGAAGGAGGCATAAGTGCCACAAATATATATATATCATTTTTTTATTGGTGGTTTCCTTAGGGTGGTGGTGGTCTAGTGGTAGGATATTTGCTTATGGTTCAAGAGGTCCTGGGTTCGAATCCCACCTCTAGCACTACCACCACTGGGTCCCCGAGCAAGACCCTTAACCCTGAGTGTCTCCAGGGGGACTGTCCCTGTAATCAGGACATGGAAGTCGCTCTGGATAAGAGCGTCTGCTAAATGCCGTAAATGTAAACGTTAATCATCATATGCATTATGCTACACTAAATCCAGTTCAACAGGATGATTTATGGTCATTTCCGAGCAAAGTACACAAGCAGTCAGTATTACTTTTACGTATTACTGACCCTATCATGATACAAGGAGAAGTTGTGAAGTAATTTATCAAGAAACAGTACGTAATGTCATACTAATCATTTGATTGTATTCAACCACAGGAGCATTAGGTCAGGTACGGGCGTTGGATGATTAGTTTCGGACCACGAATGTCACTACAGTTCACTTAATGAATGGATCTCCGTTGGATGGATGATTCCACTTATCTGCAGCTCAGTGCCAGAGGCTCTACACCTCTTGGGCTGTTCAAATGGATAGTGGATATGCTTTTCTCAGGAGATTATCATGCTTTGACTTGTATGTGTTGTGTCAGCAGTCTAGGCATCTTAAATCAGCTGCATTCATTAGTTAGTGTCTGGATACTTTCGAAGATGTAGTTGTACTGAAGATGTACTGTAGTTCAAACATTTCCTGCTTCTGCAAAGGCTTTGTTTTACAAGAATGTACTTTTTTGCGGGAATAAGCTATAAAGCACAGGATGTAAACCAATGCTAGTATCATCCAGTTTGCCTGAGGCTTTATTGACCTCCATTACCTTTGGTCCGGCACTACCGCAGCTCTGAAATGACTCATCTCTGATTCTTCTGATTATTCTAGCTGTTGGAAACATAATTAGAGTCTACAGAGCTGAAGATTAGCCTAATTTATGAGTCTTATTAGTTTATTAGACTGTGTTGGAACTTTCATATGTTTCCTTTCCTTTCAGCTTTTCAGCCCTGCACTCATGTTCTCTCACTATATTGATCCACAAGTGCATCAGCAAGCCAGGGCAATGCAATGCACCTTAGGCTGAGGTATCTAATTAGACCAATTAGCTTGTGTAACCATACCCCTAGGTTAATTTTCTTAATGAACACTGAATTAGTGAAGTAGTGCAGAGTTTGCTGATCACTGTTAAGCTACGCTTTGAAGACTTAAGTGTATTTTCAAGATAATTACCCATGTAGTCTCTTCAAGTTTAAGAAGCCATGATCTGATGTCAGGATGTGGCGTGCTTGCTTGGTTTACAGCTGCATCTTTGGCTCGAAGCACTCCACCGCCTATTTTCAGTTCCACGCCTCAGTGCTCTTGGAGCTGTTGCCATGGTGACAAGAAGGGATCCCCAGGATGTAATGAATAGTCTAGCTTCCTTACAAGCAGTGATTTTCCTGAATAGTGTAGCTTGCTTACAAGCAGTGACTTTCATTTCTTGAAACTTTTTTTGGAGTTACAAGATAGCAGTTGCTGGTGTCGATCGTAGTAATGCCGCTTAATTCTGGGAAGGCCATGATCAGAGGATCTGAGTGGACGATAAGGGGGAAAAACATAGTATCTCAATACTCACAATACCAGATATGTAGATATATTATTATTTTTTTTTTAGGAAAATCTGTAAAGTTGGAATAGAGAAGGACCCATAAGTGCCACAAAAATGTTTTTTTTTAAAATAGTGTTTTCTTGAATCATCATTTGCATTATGCTACACTGAATCCAGTTAAACTTAGACTAATTAAGTTCTCTTTCGAGCAAAGGGTACAAGTAGTATCCTTATGCAAACAGAAAGGAATATTGTGAAGTAATTTATCATGAAATCCACTGATGCACTTTATATCCCTTTGGACACTTGTTCTGTTGCGGGTGAGATTCGAATTTCATGACCATGTCATTTCATGTTTTCAATAGTGTTCCAAGTGTTCATTGCAAATTTTTATATTTATAACCTCGTAAAGATTTCACAGATCTTCTTTGATTATCTGTCAGTGTGAAAATAGCCTTTAGGGCATGGAACTAACTGGAACTATTTCTAAAATGAGCTTCAGGCTGTGTCTGTTTAAAACTTTGAATCTTCTCTGTATCTTTTTTTTCAGGTCTCTTTCTTGACTGTTACTTGAGAGTGACTCCTCAGAGTTGCTTGGGGTTCTGAGTCCTTGTCATTCCTCCAAGTTGTGTCCTCTGTCTGTCTTGCCCAATGGAGGACTAGCTATCCACCCCGTTTACAACGAAGAGCCGAAAGCCAGGAGGAGTATCCAAAGCATATTAGCAGGTCACGAGGGAGCTGGGGAGAAAATGTCATCCAACAGAAGCCAGAACCCTCATGGACTCAAACAGATTGGGCTGGACCAGATCTGGGATGACCTGCGAGCAGGCATTCAGCAGGTTTACACTCGGCAGAGCATGGCCAAGTCACGTTACATGGAGCTTTACACGTATCCTTAAACAAGGCAGACCTGTGTGTGTCAGGTTGTTTAAAAGCTACAGGCGCACAGCCTTCGTGGAGGGCGAAGGTTGAGGCTTGAATCAGATTTTTTTTTTTAAACTTGCATTTCTAACTGAAAAAAGTGGCTTTTTGAAAGGTCAGAAGGTCATGGGTTTGAATCCTGGACAAGTAGGTTGCCCTGAGGTGACCTTGAGTAAGGTACTGTCTCTGTCACTGCTCCCCAGATGCTGGACATAGCTGCTTCTTGCTGCATGTGTGTGTATGGGTTAAATGCAGAAAATGCATTTTGTTTTGGTTCACTGTGTGCTGTGCTGTTTCACAATGACAGTCACTTTTACTTCACTTGCTCAAGGATACCTCAAGGTGACCCTAGTGGTCTGGGACACAAATCCACAACCTTGTGAGAGTCTGCCCTGTGATGGATTGTAACCTGCCCAAGCCTGTCCTGTATTAGCGGTTAAGATAATGAATGAGTCAATTAATTTCTAGGGTTTCTTATCTAAAGTGACACAAAATTGCAAATGTGCAAGATCCCATAGGAGCACCAGAAGAAATAAGCATTTATGACCCAAACTAAAGGCTTTGATGTTCAAGCTCCAGTAGTCACTGTAAGCCATGATTGTATGAAATGCATATTGAAAGCAAATGTATATTGAAAGTGTGTGTGTGTGTGTGTGTGTGTGTGTGTGTGTGTGTAAAAGAAACTAAATGACACATTTTTATAAAATAAATATTTAACTTAAATTAATTCTTATTAAACATATTACTACATGAATATTGGGAAGTAGAGGCATATGCAGTAGTGATAAATATCTGCCATCTAAAAACAGAATTGTTTTGTATCAATTGTTTTTAAGCTACTAAATTTTAAAAGCCTTTTAATTAATAAATATGTATCTTTGGCTGTCAGTTCATATGCTTTGTTTCCCTACCCTTTAGTGAGTACCAGCTTGGTGAATTGTCCCATTAATTCTTTTCAGTCCAGTAGTAGAAAATGGTGATTGTTTTTTGTTAGATTATACACAGTATAAATTAATATCTGCATCTGTTAAAGCCTTAATTTCCTGCTCCTAGTCATGTGTACAACTACTGCACTAGCGTGCATCAGTCTAACCAGGCCCGCGGGCCGGGCATCCCCACATCCAAGCCTTCCAAGAAGGCAGCCACTCCTGGAGGAGCCCAGTTTGTAGGCCTGGAGCTTTACAAGAGGCTGAAGGAGTTTCTGAAGAATTATCTTACAAACCTACTAAAGGTATGATCGTGATCTTTACATCCTCCTGTGAAAGTGAGATCATGGATTCGTGGAATTATTTAGACTTCTCTCTTTAAAGGTCAGACAGATCTGAGCCCTTTTTGTAAGCCTTCTGATGGCTGTTTCAGCTCGACACAGTTTATTCTTCAGAGCTGGACATCTGTGCTCAGTGCAGCATTGGAAAAATACCTTAGATCTGTGTTCTTCCTCTTAGTGTTCTGCTACTTGGGTTGTGTTTGCCAGGCCTATCATTTTTCCAGTTTAGAAGTGGTAATTTTATCTAAAACTAATTCCGCAGTTTTAGATAAAATTGCCACTTCTAAATTGAAAAAATGATGTATGACCTTGCTCTTAAGGTCTTTGTTAGGTCAATACCTGTTAATAGCACTTTGCAGAGCATATTATATCTTAAATAGTCTAGTGTGGACAAAACTCTGTGCAAGCTGCAGATCAGAAACATATAAGACTCTCATCCTCCTTGTGGTGTTAGCCCTGCTTTTAAAACTGCTGATCACCAACTGCATTCAACTGCTTTACAAGTTAAACTGATATTTTGGAGGAAAAAAAATTAATTGCAGAATTATTTTTTTTAATCAAAAGTTTAGAACTGGAGATACAAGGCTAACATGACTTGCACTATGCTTAGTAACACAATAGTCACCCAAATTCAATGAAGGTTGTTTTTTTCCTCTTCTTAGGATGGAGAAGACCTAATGGACGAGAGCGTTCTGAAGTTTTACACCCAGCAGTGGGAAGATTACCGGTTTTCCAGTAAAGTGCTCAATGGTATCTGTGCCTACCTCAATCGCCACTGGGTGCGCCGTGAATGTGATGAAGGCCGCAAAGGCATCTATGAAATTTATTCGGTAAGATTTTGTCAAGACCTGGTTGACCCAAATTTGTTAACTTTCTGAAGTGTAACGTTTGGTCTTTTTGTTTAGCTCGCCTTGGTAACGTGGAGAGAATGTTTGTTTCGGCCTCTAAACAAACAGGTCAGTGCATTGTTTTGTTTTTTGTTTAAATGAGAAGTTTTCTCAAATATATGAGAGAATTACAAAATTAATTAGCACAGGTCGTGGTTTTCCAAAATGTTGGTTATATTTCACTCACTATCACAAACTGTTATGTCTGTTGTCTCAGGTCACGAATGCAGTATTGAAGCTTATTGAAAAAGAGCGAAACGGAGAGACCATCAACACCAGACTCATTAGTGGAGTGGTTCAGTCTTACGGTAGGTCTTTAGAGATAATTTAAATGTATAGTTTCCTGATGTAATAGCAAATAAATGTATTACACAATTGGAGTTTGCTTCCCAGAGCAATGTAACAGGTTTTAACTGATGAGTGGGTAGTTGTAAAATTGTTGTGGATACTTTTTCTCTTTCTACCTAATGCTTGCCAATGTGATTTCTACCTTTTTTTTTTTTGATTGTTTGATTTTATTTGTTTAGTGGAGTTGGGCCTTAACGAAGATGATGCCTTTGCTAAAGGGCCAACTCTGTCTGTCTATAAGGAATACTTTGAGACTCAGTTCTTGGCAGATACTGAGCGCTTCTACATGAGAGAAAGCACCGAATTTTTACAACAGAATCCCGTCACTGAATACATGAAAAAGGTGAGGCTAGTTTTGTTAAAGCAACCTTATGTAAAAGTCTTTTTTGCCCCCTCACTTTTAAAAAGTTTGTGGAAACAATATACTATCCATAAACAATACACTGTCCATTCCCTAGACCACATGTGTCAAACTCAAGGCCCACGAGCCACATCTGGCCCAGGGTACAATTATAACTGGTCCACAAGATCATTTTTTATATATATATATAATAAAAATATATTATTATTATTATTTTTTTTTTTTTAATGGCCCGGCGATATGAAGCGCCGATAACACACAAACTACAAATCCCATTATGCAGCACAGCAGCTGTCAATTACATCAGATCAATCAAGCGTTTGTTGATGTATGCAACCCTAATTTCAAGTCAAAGCGAGCCCCTAACGATGGCCAAACATAAACTTGAACTTGTTGCCTAGAAAAGATGCCAAGCATCTTATGCCTAAATGGTAAGAAAAGAGCAAAGAAAATGGCTTGTTGTTTTAACATCTACTTAAAAGCACAATTTTTACTTATTTTCAGTGTTTTGCAGCATGTTCATATTTTTTCATGGAGAGCCAAATAAGTCATTTTAAGTTTCTGTTGATGTATTTTGGAATAATATTGTATCCTGTCTTTTTCGATTCATATTTATGTTTAATAAATGTTTATCCTGTTCGGCCCACGACCTAAAGTGTGCTTTGAGTTTTGGCCCCCTGTGCGATTGAGTTTGACTTCACATATGTTCTGTTCAACATTACTTTTCAACATTTCTTTTTGTAATATTTGTCTGCCATGATAACATAGCAGGAGGCTATGATCTGCAAATAAATCTGTTATATTTAAAATAACAGAACATGTTTAAGCTACATAAGTGAACCTTAAGAGGGAAAAAAAGGTTTAAAAAAGAATCTAGAATCTCTTTTACATATTGTTGACCTACTCTTTTGGAATAATATGATTTGCATGCATCTGCACTTGTGTGTTTATTGTTCAGGCTGAGGCTCGTTTGCTTGAAGAGCAGAGGAGGGTGCAGGTCTACCTTCATGAAAGCACACAGGACGAGCTGGCAAGGAAGTGTGAGCAGGTTCTCATTGAGAAACACCTAGAAATCTTCCACACTGAGTTTCAGAACCTTCTGGATGCAGACAAGAATGAAGGTGCGCAGATCTGTGTTAAGCTCTGAAGGGGTCGGCTAAAGCTGCAGAGTTAACATGCATAACCACTAAATTTGTGCTTCTGGTCCTTTATTTAACATCTCATAAAATCCTTTGCTCTTTTTAAAATGTTTTATTCTGTATTTTCTAACATCTTTAATGTTGTGGTAACGCATTTGATGTATCATACCTGTATCCTAACTTTGTTAAACATGTTTAGTTACTTTTTCCTCTTTATTTGCAGATCTTGGTCGCATGTACAACTTGGTGTCAAGGATTACAGATGGTTTGGGAGAGCTCAAAAAGCTACTGGAAACACATATCTATAATCAGGGTCTTGCTGCTATTGAGAAGTGCGGGGAGGCTGCTCTCAATGTTGGTGGTTTGTCTGGACTTGTTCAAACAATTATTTGATAAATTGACCATCTTGTTTAGAACACATGCATTTTTTCCATTTGTGTCAACATACAGGACCCCAAAATGTATGTCCAGACGATTTTAGATGTCCATAAGAAATACAATGCGTTAGTGATGTCTGCATTCAACAATGATGCTGGCTTTGTTGCTGCTCTGGATAAGGTATGTATATGTTTAATGACTTTAAAGTATGTTTTCTGACACTGAGTTGTTAGCAGCAGAAAATCTAAGTTTTGAGATGAGGCCTTCCTGGATTCAATTAGTCTGTCCACCACATCCTAGATGGTTGACCTCCAAAGTCCCCGGATGTCCATCAGCAAATTCCTGAATTGCAGGCCATTGCCTTTCAGTTAAATAGGGTTAGTTAAAGTAACGCTCTGTTGTGTCACACTGTCCCTGCCGGCTTTCCTCGTTTCCATACTGACATCTCAATGCACACACATCCAGTCATGCGTAAAAGAAAATGTCAATCAATTGGACCCCTTCAACTTCTTTACTCAATTTCCCAGTGGTTAAACAATGTTGTTGGGTTTTTTTTTTTTTTGGGGGGTTTTTATTTCCTCTTTTTTCTTTTCCTCCCCTAAACAGGCTTGTGGACGCTTCATCAACAACAATGCGGTCACCAAGATGGTCCAGTCCTCTAGCAAATCTCCAGAACTCCTAGCCCGATACTGTGACTCTCTGCTTAAGAAAAGGTGCATGCATGTTAATATCCAGATATTGACAGATCTTCACAGATCCATCCTTTACAGTAAAACAAATCCAATCTACCAAGTATTTTAATTTTGTGAACATCAATGTCAAAACTGTTCCATTGCTTGATTCAGATTAAACCTTTTCTCCTCTATCCATCCAGCTCCAAGAATCCAGAGGAAGCAGAGCTTGAAGACACCCTGAATCAAGTGGTGAGGTGTTTTTGCACTAACTGGAACATCCAGTTCATAACCAGGATGTAAAATTGAACTTATTTGCATTGATAAGTTAATAATTCTATACAGTTGTATTTAAAATGTCATTGTTTCTCCTTGTATAGATGGTTGTCTTTAAGTACATTGAAGATAAAGATGTGTTCCAGAAGTTCTATGCGAAAATGTTAGCCAAGAGACTTGTCCACCAGAACAGTGCCAGTGATGATGCTGAGGCCAGCATGATCTCCAAACTGAAGGTTCCATCCTTTATAAAATTAAATATGTTTGTTGTCCACATTAAAAAATATTAATACGTACTGTGTATATACTTTTTTTATGTGCTATTTTTTTGTATGAGATGGTGTGCTTAAACACATCAGAAAGTCATTGAGGTAACTAGATAAAATATTAAACAGATTCAGGTCTTCTTTCTCATTTGAAAATGTTAGAGGAAATGTTCTGTCAAAAGCAGGTTTAATACCTCAGCTGTGATGCAGTCTTTAGTAACGAATGGAATTCTGTCTTCTTGCAGCAAGCGTGTGGCTTTGAGTACACATCCAAACTGCAGCGCATGTTTCAGGACATTGGAGTCAGTAAAGATCTAAACGAGCAGTTCAAGAAGCACCTCACAAACTCCGAGCCTTTAGACCGTATGTATGCATTAACAAACTAGCATCACTGAATAATGGTGTAACAATAGAGGGGTTCAATGATCAGTTGAGTTCAGTCATTAGTCAAGGAAAAAATATGTTGATGCACAACTTAAAATAACACCAGACATTAAACATCCTACTCTGTGCTGTGCAGATTGGTTAAACAATGTAATTTGCTATAGAGGTGATTCTGTGCTTAAGGTAACCTTTTATGTTATGGCATATTATATATGTAATATTCTGTGGCAGAGCATTTCATACCTTATTCTCAGTCTGACTCAGTCTTTGAGTTCAGGATTTCATATCCTATTTTATTGTTTTCACATTAATATTTAGCTCTCATTACAGAGATGTATTAACCATCGTTATGCTCATTTCAACAGTATTGTTTGTTTACCCCTTGGTTAGCAAGCTAGCAGGAAGGATAAAAAAAATAATAGCTTGAATTTTTTTAAAAGTTGTTCCCACCTTCAAGAAATGGGGGGGGGGGGGGGGAGGTGTTTCCTAGTCTTTAAACCTGAACATGTCATTTTAGAGACCACTGGGGCACCACTGTGGTTTAATGGTGTAGTGATGCACTGTTGAAGTGGCTTTTTATTTTTAAAGTATACATCTCAAAATTGTTCTTAAACTGTCTTTATTTTTTCTCCAGTGGACTTCAGTATCCAGGTGCTAAGCTCTGGTTCCTGGCCTTTTCAGCAATCCTGCACTTTCGCTTTGCCTTCTGAGGTACTAAACGCAGTAAATGAGCTCAGGGTTTTAGTATGATTATATGATTCAGTTAAAGCTGTATGACCAAATTAAGGAGAGGGCAATCTGCCATAATTGGGTAATTATAAAAAGGTAGTGGTGATAAACATCATTACATTTTCCTCAGCCAAGGCTGTTTTACTGACTCACATTACATTCTAATTCTTGAAAGCCATTGTTTTTTCTCTTAACACTTTTTTTATATTGTATTGATTTGTGTCAGGATTTTGTGATTATTTACTGAATCCACTCTTCTCTCCACACACACATGCAGTTGGAAAGAAGCTACCAAAGGTTCACAGCCTTCTACGCCAGCAGACACAGCGGCCGCAAGCTCACTTGGCTCTACCACCTGTCCAAAGGCGAGCTGGTTACCAACTGTTTCAAGAACAGATACACCCTGCAGGTAAGACACACTTGCAGCAAGAATGATGTACTGCTTGCTGCATGATTCTGTGAAACTAAAAGATAGCAAGGCTAAATTCAAACTTGCATCTTGTGTTTAAGTGGAATGTGCAGTAATGAAATCTGTCCGCTGGTGTGGAATTTAAGCTCAGTCTGTTCAGGGATGATGGAATCAAAAGTCAAAATTTCCCACCTAGGTTAATGCTTAAATAGCAAGTATTGTGATTTAATCATGCATTTCATTTTCATTGTAATTGGCAAACATTTAAAATGCATCAAGTCATGAAGAAAATTTACATTTTCACTGTGGCACTTTTTTTTTTAACATACTAGAGTAGATGTGAATATGAAGAGTATTAAAGAGTTTTAAATTTAACACAATACCAGTATCTGTTTAATATTATTTGTAGTATTGCATTATTTCAGTATTGCTAATTTTTTTTTCCATCCTACCTCTGCAATATGTCCTTTGTTCAAGGTAATAATGGCCCAAATAATGCCGACCACATAAAATTAATAACTTTTTACAGCTGCTTGTCCTGATCACAGACAAATCAATAAGAAATAAATGTTTTTAGTATATTGCAAGGTATGATGGCGTATTTTTAATATACAGTACTTCTATTTTCGTCTTTAGCCATAATCTGAATGTTTGCGTGGGCAATAGTCACTGGACATTGTGTTTTGATAATAGTTGCCATTATATCAAGTATGTTAATTGTCATAATTCTGTTTATCTACAGGCATCCACATTTCAGATGGCTATTCTGCTACAGTACAACACAGAGGACACGTACACGGTCCAGCAGATGACTGACAGCACTCAGATCAAAATAGTGGGTAACATTCATCACTTGCTGTTCAGCTTTAAATAGGAAAAACAATTAGTTTTAAAATGTTTGTAAAGTACCTTTCTCATTATGAAATGACAATCTCTAGTACATTAACTTTTTTTTTTTTTTTTTTTTCTTTTTTCAGGATATTTTGGTGCAAGTTCTACAAATTTTATTGAAGTCTAAATTGCTGGTAATTTATTTTTATTTATAAAGAATCCTTTACCCAAAATATTACTTTAAATGGCAGGTTAACATGGTCATTTACTCTGATATAATGCTTATGATTCCCTGTAGCTTTCATATTTAGCTATGCTGGCTTTTTCAGTGATGTTTTCTTTCAAGAAAGAAATGTCAACCATACTGTAGCAAAATTATATGCCAACTACTTTATACGACTTTTTGCAGGTTCTAGAGGATGAGAATGCTAATGTGGACGAGGTGGAGTTTAAACCAGACACACTCATAAAGCTCTACTTAGGATATAAAAAGTAGGCTTTTTATATTTTTCCTTTATGTAGTGCTTTTTCTGATTTTATGCTAAGCAAAGTAAAGCAAGATTATTAAAACGGTTTGTGTGCTGTTTCTATAAATAAATGCCTTACAAAAACATTGAACATGAAACATTTTACAGCAAAAAGCTGCGAGTGAACATCAATGTGCCAATGAAGACCGAGCAGAAACAGGAACAGGAAAGCACTCACAAAAACATTGAGGAAGACAGGAAGCTATTGATACAGGCAAGCGATCACTTTGCAATCTGCAAATGCACTTGCTTTTCCCACTGATTTAATTTTCAAGAGCAAGTTGTGTTGCATGTGACTATTAGATGTAGTGTTTCACTGAATAGGTATTTATCAATTCCAGTACCTTACCTCATCAATATTTCATACACATGTGGTATCTTTTCCCTGGTGTAAAGACTTGAAATAAATCTCTTTTTTAACCAAATCACCTCATTTCTTTGTGCTCCAATAGGCAGCCATTGTGCGTATCATGAAAATGAGGAAGATGCTGAAGCACCAGCAGCTTCTGGCTGAGGTCCTCAACCAACTCTCTTCCAGATTCAAGCCCAGAGTTCCTGTTATCAAGGTAAGACATTTTATTGTAGGGTTTTGGGGCAGTGGTGGCCTAGTGGTTAGGGAGTTGGGAGGTTGTGGGTTCGAATCCCAGACTAGATTGGCCTGAGGTACCATCCCCATCACTGCTCCACAGGCAATTTAAAAAGCTGCCCCTGGTGCACAATGTGTATAGGTGAAAAGCAGAGGTTGAATTTTGTTGTGGTTCACTGTGTGTTGTGCTTGGCGGGAAAAAAAAAATGTTTTGCGTTTTGTCTTTCAGAAATGCATCGACATCCTTATAGAAAAGGAGTATCTGGAGAGAGTGGATGGCGAAAAGGACACCTACAGCTACTTGGCTTAAACGTTTTCTTTGTGGTTCTTCCCCTTCTGCATCCTCCTGTCTCGCTTTCTTTTAAGTTGTCTCTTATGTAATAAACATCATTCCTTTTGATGTTCGGCCTATGTCGTTGGGAATGTACGAGCACAAGAGGTATTTCTAAAAAAGTGAAAGATGGAAGACAACGTGTGTGTGTGTGTGTGTGTGTTTGTGTGTGTGTGTGTGTGCGTGCGCATGTGTCGGTGTGCGCATGCATGCGCAAACTACCGTAGCAGGCGTCTGCTGAGCTGGACTTCCCTTTAAGGCACCACAAGTGTGTTGGAGCGGCTCGCTTCACCTGATCCAGCTCAGGATGGACAGACTTCCTTTTTGTAAATAAACCTGGACAGAGACCTACTACCTTAATTTTGTGGGGGGAAAAAAATGAATTCCTGAAATGGCCAATCAGAAACCCTTCATGCTAAGGTTTGCATGCAATCTGACTGCAGTTAAATTAAAAAAAGAGGAAAATCATCCAAAAACCTGAACAAGTATGGCATTAGAAGATTTAAGACAACTGCCACCTAGTGTTGGTGGGAAGATATTTTAACGGGGAGCTAAAGAAAAAGTGCGATTTCAGCTGCATTTCACAGAAAAGAATATGTTTGACCAGGTCCTTAGATGTGTACTCTGCATCGCTATCAGATAAACCATTTGTATAGTGTGGTTCACTTTTTTAAATGTGTGGTAAATAAAAATGAAAATTTTCTGTATGCCGTCTTATGCTGTGGAGTCCCTCGAGTTGCAGATGTGAAAGGATATTTATTTGCACTATTTTTTTCAGCAAAAGTGGTATTTGACTGGAAAACGGCCATAAAAGAATACGGATCTTGAGTTCGCAAAGTCTTACATGCTGCGATCACAGACCCGCCACCGTTATTATTATTAGCAGTAGTATTCGTAGTAGTAGTATTTTTAAAGTGAGTTATACAGCAACCCCACTTTACATTTAAAAAAAATAAATAAAAAGTTCACAAGATAAGCTTTCTACTAAACCATGACTTTCAGTGTTGCTCTAACCAAGAAGGATCCTAATTTTTCTGAAGTTTCTGATGGGTTTCTCTAATCCAGCCTTACAAACACGGCCAGAAGTGCTCCCGGGGGATTTATCAGTTTTTATACAGCAAGGGGAAAAAGCTGTTTTAAGTGGTGGTAGTAAAGGAAATTAAAGAATTAAAGATGATATTTAACTAGCTGTTGAAATAATGATTCCAGCAAAAGTGAATGTTGCTGAAATGCAACATCTTCGTGCCTCCATCAAAATATTCCTTTATATTTTTTGGGACCCTGTTGGTGGAAAGGAAAAAAAATGCAAAGTAAAAGATGCAAGAACCAACAAATTTTTTTTTTTTTTTTTTCTTGAGCTTAAGATATAATTAAACTTTTAAACATTTAATCTTGCTTTTTAGTTTTATTTATTTATGCTTTTGTGAAAATAAAGTGGTCTAGAAGCTGTATCTAAAAAGTAAATAGTAGATTTGTTATTTTCCCAATATTATTGAGTTCTCGATTCATTTTCAGAATCATCTCTAGCGGGTGTGATGACGGAGGGGGTGGGAGGAGCCCAGTGTTCGTGTGGTCACGTGACAGCGCACCTGTTCAGCGACAGGTTTAATTAACGGGTGTTTGGGAGAACAGGAGCGTGTGGACGCACTTCTCGGCTCCAGCGGTCCTCCTTCTGTCGTTTTGGCCATGGAACCTGCACCAGAAACAACCAATGCAGGCGTACAGGTGCGGGACGACCTGGCTGAGAAATGTCAAAAGCTCTTTCTTGAGTTCCTGGAAGAGTAAGTCCTCCTGCTAGTGTTTTTTTGGCGCAGCAGGCTAACGGCTAAACGATCCTCAGACTCGTTTGCTTCGTCAGGTTTCAGGACAGACTCGGAGATCAGCTGTATTTGGCCGAAGCTCAGGAGCTCATCAGGCCCGAGAGAAACACCCTGACTGTGAGCTTCACCAACATCGAGCAGTACAACCAGCAGCTGGCCACCACCATCCAGGAGGACTTCTACAGGCGAGTCACTAGTCCGTAGATCAGCGGTATCGGTTCTTCGATCCTCGTGATTCTATTTGGGAGTCGATTCTCACATGGGGAATATCAACGCGAAGCTTTTTCTTTAAGCTTTTTCAATTAAAGTTAATTTCACTTTTATGTCAGTATATTTAACAACTTTAATATCGATTTGAAGGACTGAATGTTGTAGTCTGTGTGTCAATATTTTGGAGTGAACTAGCCTTTGGCTGAACAGAACTTCTGGTCCTCCCATCTTTAGTTGAATTTTTTTTTTTTTTTTTTTTTTTCATAAAAGGTTTGTCTGGTTTTTGTCTCCAAACTGTCCAACCTGAGCTGTCCCTCTAATATACTCGTTCTGAATTTGGCTTGTCCTCATCACTGGTCAGAGCCACTGTCTCCAACCTGTATGACAAAGTTGGTCTCACTACCTTCCTGTAAACCTTCCCTTTCACTCTTTCTGATCTCCATCTGTCACAGATCACTCCTGCCACTCATTTCAACCTGTCTGCCCTCTTCTTCACCTCTCTTTCATACTCTCCATAACTCTGAACTGTTGACTCCAAGGTTGTCCCTCTGTTTAGCAAACCTATATCGGTCCTTTTGTCCCTTCTTACTGTCCAGCGTCTCATACAGTTCACCTTCTCTTTAGCCTTCATCACCTCTTTCTTTGCCCTTTGCCTCTTCCCATTGTACTTCTGTCTACCTCTTCCTTGCTCCTGCTGCGTTTTGAGTGTGTGGTTCTTCCAAAACCTCCAGACCCTTCCAAAGTTACCAGTGTTGTCTGTCATTCCTTAATATTAAGGAATTACCTGACTGTTGCCTGCACCTGGCCTTTACACTTTTTTTTTTTTTTTTTTTTTTTTTTTTTTTTTTTTAAATTAGGTAAAGTAGGTCTCAAAAAAAAAAGTTGTATTATTGGAAATAATCACTTCAACTGTAATTCTTTACATCTATGACCTTGTCTGTTTCTCTCCTCAGGGTGTACCCGTATCTTTGTAGAGCAGTTCGCCACTTTGCTCGTGACCATGGGAACATACCTCCATCCAAAGAATTTTATGTGGCCTTTTCTGACTTTCCTTCAAGACAAAGGTTAGCATTTCACCTCAGACTGTCTTAAAGTGTAAATGAAGCAACTGGAGAATGAAAGTCTCTTATTCAAGTCTGTCTGTGGACATTTGGGTGCATCCTTTGAAATGTCCTTTTTGAAATTTGAAGTTCCACAGTTACGGTTGTGCCCAATATGAATGCAAATATTCCCATTGACCTAGGATCCGTGAACTGTCCACTGCACGTATTGGCACTCTGCTGCGGATCAGTGGACAAGTGGTGCGGACACATCCTGTTCATCCAGAGCTGGTCAGCGGAACTTTCCTCTGCCTGGACTGCCAGTCAGTGATGAAGGACGTGGAGCAGCAGTTTAAATACACGCAGCCCACAATCTGCAAAAACCCTGTGTGCGCCAACCGCCGCAGGTTCATGCTGGACACCAACAAGTCCCGCTTTGTTGACTTCCAGAAGGTAATCGAGCTGCTTTAACTTTGTACTGGAGCTGTAAAGGTAAACTAGCTAACACAAGAAGCTTGTACCTCGCTATTTATTGTATCACCTGACGACAAGTTATTGAGTAGACTTGATGTTGTGTCTACGTACCACATATTTGTGGCCTCTCAGGTGCGCATTCAGGAGACACAGGCAGAACTGCCGCGAGGCTCCATCCCACGTAGTGTGGAGGTGATCCTGAGGGCAGAAGCTGTGGAGATGGCACAGGCTGGGGACCGCTGTGACTTCACTGGCACGCTCATTGTTGTGCCTGATGTTTCTGCCATGGCACTCTCTGGTGAGGATCACAGTCCTCCTTTCATGTTAACATGGTGCAGACATTGATTTTAGTGATGGTCAGGCACCCCAGACTGTGTATTAAAGTGGTTTTGCTGTAGTTAAAGGGATTTTTCTTTTTTATTCCCACCTTTCTCATAGCTTTTTTTGATACTGTCCAGTCCAATACACTTATGGTTAAACAGCATTAGCTCTCAGCATCTGAGAAACGGGTTAGTTTGCTTCACACACCCTCCACAGTGCCTTCCTATAATAAAGGTGTTGGTTTCTTTTTTCTTCCTTCTCTCCACCACTGAATAATTTGTCTGACTGTTAAAAGGGTTCTGTAAAATCATGTCTCATTAAACCACTGTAAAATATATTGTTTACATCTTTTATTATACAGAAATCCGTGGAATTCCCCTGTAAGAGGCAACAATTAGTTATCAACCCACAGATTTGTGTTCTTTTAATCAAAATTTATTTGTTGAGCCAGCGTTGGTCAAAATGGTATAAATGTTGCTACTGCATTTTGAGTGTGGGGTTCTTCGAAAACCTCCAGAACCTTCCAAAGTTACTAGTGTTGTCTGTCGTTTATTTTTTCTTTTGAGTGCATGTGTGTATAAACTAACAGTGTTTTTTGAATGCGGATCGGCCAATGAGATTTACAACCCAAATGTTCTGTTTTATAAAAACTTTGAACCCCCATGGAACTGAAAATATGGTTTGGAACTGAAACATACATCCCCCCAGACAACACTGAACCCCCATTTGCGTTCAGTGTTGTCAAATGTAGGCTCCTTTAGCATTGATTTTAAGCTTGTAGTGTAGTTGCAGTGCTTGTTTTAATTAATTTTTTTTTTTTTTTCTGATTGTGTATATCTGCTGTTCAGGCACCAGAGCAGAGACCAGCAGCAGAGTGACAGGAAAGGAGGGCTTTGAGGCAGATGGGATCCAGGGGCTGAAGGCTTTGGGTGTGCGAGAGCTTTCCTACAGACTAGCTTTTCTGGCTAATTATGTTGCACCCACTAACCCTAGGGTGAGTTTTATGTAATTCAGTTTCTCATGGCTGTTTAACTCAATGTTGGTGTACAGCTGATGGGTCATCTTGCTCATCAAGGACATGGAGGCATCTGTATGGGAGAAAAAATTTGGGAAAGAACAGTTAGCTTTAGAACTTAGAAGACCATAATGAATCTCCTCTTCCAGTTTGGAGGTAAGGAGCTGCGTCAAGAGGACCAGACGGCAGAGAGTGTGAAGAACCAGATGACTGTGCAGGAGTGGGAGAAGGTGTTTGAGATGAGTCAAGATAAGAACCTCTACCACAATCTCTGCACCAGCCTCTTCCCCACCATCCATGGTGGGTTCTGTTCCACAAAGACACTGTGAATCCTTCAACTTGAGCCGTGATCCAGTGAAGTAATGGGTGCAGATCAAGCCAGTGATTTGTATATTGTGATGCTGAGTGGTTGGAACATTTTTGTTCCTTTTTCATTATCTTAGCAAGTATAATGCCACTTTCACATATCATATATATATATATATATATATATATATATATATATATATATATATATAATATACTACAGTTAAGTCCACCTGGATCTAAGTTCTTTTAACATGTGGTTGGATTAAGTGCAATAGACTCTGCTTGTAAAGGAATTCTCTTTATATGGGTGTTATAAACACCCATAACTGGGTGTTTTTTATAAATGTGGATAGATGTAAATAACATGGAGGTGCACATTAAATAGTCCTAGACCTATCCAAAGCAGCCCAGACTCAACCTTGCCCATTAGAATGTTTTTCAAGGCTAAATTGTTAATTTATTTATTCCCCCCCGATAGGGAATGATGAAATCAAGCGTGGAATATTGCTCATGCTTTTTGGTGGCGTTGCAAAGACAACAATGGAGGGAACGTCTCTAAGAGGAGACATCAACGTCTGTATAATTGGAGATCCCAGCACTTCCAAGAGCCAGTTCCTCAAGTATGTACAGTACTGATGCTTCTCAGGAGCCCAAGGGGTTTGAACAGTCTGACTGGGTATTGGGAGACTGCAAGGTCCTCAGTTATTATAGCTGAATGTAAGGGAGCAAAACTGGCCTCACTCTCCCCATCATTCTAGCCGACATTATTGTCTTTAAGCGGGCAATTAGTGTTCTCATGTAATTGTGCTGAGCTGTCCAGTACCATTGCATAAGCAGCAATTCATGTATCTTGTCCTTCAGAGTATTCCCTAAACAATATTTTATGTACTTCTTTCAGACATGTCAAGGACTTTGTGCCCAGGGCTGTGTACACTAGTGGTAAAGCCAGCAGTGCTGCTGGTCTGACTGCAGCTGTGGTCAAAGATGAGGAATCTCATGAGTTTGTCATTGAAGCTGGAGCCCTCATGCTGGCTGACAATGTGAGGAAATTAAGAGGGTGCTTTTTTTTTCTAATGTGAACCATTAGGTTGTGTGTTCTAAGGAAATTTACATTGCATGGAACAAACTTAAATATGGCATGTTTTGCTACTCTTGGAGCACTATTAGTTCTCCAAGTTTAAACACATTGGGGGGGGGGTACTGTGAAATGTGGTGTTCTCCACAGGGTGTGTGCTGTATTGATGAGTTTGATAAAATGGACCTGAAAGACCAGGTGGCCATCCATGAAGCCATGGAGCAACAAACTATCTCGATCACTAAAGCTGGCGTCAAGGTACAGATTTTATTTTTAAAGATCTGTGGAGCAGGATTAGTTGGGTAGCTTTGGATTATTTTATTGTGTAATTTAAAGGCACAAAATGTAATACTTTTATTTGTTTAGGCTACTTTGAATGCCCGAACATCTATCCTGGCAGCAGCCAATCCCATTGATGGTAGATACAACCGCTCAAAGTCTCTGAAACAGAATGTCAACATGTCTGCCCCCATCATGTCCAGATTTGACCTCTTCTTTATTCTGGTGGACGAATGCAATGAAGTGAGGGAATCTAAGAATGCTTTTGGTTTAGCTTCTGCTTTTTAAAAATGTTTGATTCCTGAAATTGTACATTGCACATTATGTATACATAATTGACTTATGTCAGATTTCAATCATGCACCTCTAATACAAGTCAAACCGAATGCCAGAGAGCTAGTTTGACTGTAGAGAAGATTAGTGTTTTTAAAGTAATGCTGCCTCTTTCAGTATTTATATGGAGATGTGTACAAAGTTGTCAAACAGCTGTACGGCCTGGAAATGTAAGGTAAAAAATGAACACAGGCTGCCAAGCACATTTAAAATGGAGATTTACCATTCATATATGACGTGTGGGAATTTTCTAAGTAGTGGTGTAAGTACTTGTGTTTTTTGGTCTCTCCCTCTCAGGTAACAGATTATGCAATAGCCAGGAGAATTGTAGACCTACATGCCAGAAACATAGATTCAGTAGAACGTGTTTACGCCACTGAAGACATCCAGAGATACATATTGTTTGCCCGGCAGTTTCAACCAAAAGTGAGATGGCATTAAACTATACAGTGCTCATTTTTCATTTTTTGTGTATATATAAGCAGCAAAACCATTGTGTTTGATTGTAAGTCTTTACGGGTTACAACTGCATTTGTTTTTAGATTTACAAGCATAAACTCCTTTATTAAATGGTAATTTTCAAACACTGATTAAAATAAGGGATTCCTTCAGTTGATGCACTACAACATAAGTAGATATTAGGATTAAATCATAACTTTACAAAAAAAAAGAAAATTAAGTCAGATATACTGGGAATTTGTTTCTCTTGCTTATAACGGTAGGCAGTGCTTATGTACATGTGTATACTGACCGTCTGACCTGAATTGTAGATTACCCCAGAAGCAGTAGAGTTTGTGGTCGAACAGTATAAACGCCTGCGGCAAAGAGATGGAGGTGGCACTACTAAATCTGCATGGCGAATCACAGTGCGGCAGCTGGAGAGCATGTTGCGTCTGTCTGAGGCCATGGCCCGCCTCTACTGCTCAGATGAGGTCAGAGAAGCTCCATCCAATGGCTTCATGCTTTAAAAAGTGAGGTGTTGGTTTAAAGGAGATTCCTGTATCTGTAAAATAACTGTAAACTTGAAATGAGTAAATGTGTACTCTGTATAGTTAGAATACCAAAAACATAATGAAACACTGAACAGGTTGTCTCTCATAATAACGCAGACATTTATGTTTAAGGTTCAGCCTAAACATGTGAAGGAAGCTTTCCGACTTCTGAATAAGTCCATCATTCGTGTTGACTCCCCTGATATCAATTTTGATCAGGAACAAGATGAAAATGAGGATCTAAATGGTAAGCTTGTCATGGTTCTTACCCGGGTTGGGGGGGGATTTGGCTAGTGAGCTACTTTTTAAAATGACCAAGTGAAAAATGATCTACCAACAATAAAAATGCTATATATATATATATACACACACACACCAAGTTTACTTTATATTTAAGTCATATATTGATTTCCTTGCATTACAGCATGAACATGTATGGCACAATACAATTCTGCACATTTCTGGCCATTACTTTTCTCTGATGTCTTAAGCTGAATGGAATCAGAAAGTTGTATAGTTTGGACAGTAGTTGCTGGTAGCCAGTTTCAAACAGATTTCCAAATGATCATCTGTCATGGTGAGATGGTATTTGGACTTAATAATCATGTGGCGAAGCTTGTGTGTTGAGCCGATTAATGCAATCAAGAAAGTAGCACATTTCTTGTGCTAAAGCGTCTGTCAAACTCTGACAGTCAATCTGCGGTGTACAATCTGTGTAGCGGTCACTGTCGAGTTGAGCACAAAACTTAGCTGCGTCTCCAGCTCACCAAATCATGACACTGCAGCTTTGAATACAGATGTTGCGTCTTTCGTTTGAAAGCATTAACTGAGTTGATCATTTTGACCACAGTTTTTCTTTACCTTGCAGCTTTACATTAAGCTCATTCAACAATCTTGGCCTTGTGTTGCAAAAGATGAGATTTCAGACTGGCTGTACTGTATGTCAGTCAAGTAACAGTGGGGATGGATGATGGATTTTTTTTTTTTTTTTTTTTTTTTTTATGACCTTCGATTTACCCACACTACCTCTACTGTAGTGTATTCTGGGGCTTGCAGTTCACTTGTTTTTACATAACACAATCTTGTGTGTGGTAGTTTATTTTGAAAGGCTCCACGATTGACTCGCATTGCCTTTGCAATTGACTGGTAGATTGTGATTGATGTTGGGCACCCCTGCTTTACAACAGCCCTTTAAGGTTAGTGTGTTATTTTAGGCTGTCTGCAAGATGGTTGATGAGCTACGTGTGTGTGTGTGTGTGTGTGTGTTTTTTTTTTTTTTTTTTTTTTTTTTTTTTTTTTTTTTTTTTAAATGTAGCTTCAGTGAAAAGCAAGTTGCAACGCCAAACATGTCATGGCTGAGGTAGAAGGGGGGTGTGTTAATTTAAATGATTGTTTGTGCATCAACTTCTTGCCATTTCTCTCCAGATCAAAATGAGCTTTTAGCTGGAGAAGTGGCTGGGCAGAATGGAGTTGTACCTTATGCGGTGGAAGTGAGGGACATGGGTGAGTCTGAACAGCAGAAGAAGACAACAAAGGCCAAACAGGCTTTGCGTATGTCCTTTGCAGAGTACCGCCGACTCTCCAACCTGCTGGTGCTACACATGCAAAAAATGGAGCAATGTGAGTCTCTTTGACCTTCACTATTCAAGCTGCTAATCAAGAGGATTACTCTAGCAAAATATCTGAGACTTAAGTGTGATGCTTGGAATAACACATCCATATATATCAGTGCTTTGATGAGTGAAATTTTAGCACAGTCTGTGTTTTTTGCAAATTATTACTTGTGTCCCACTTATTGCCTATTCATTCTGGATCACAGGTTACTGTTAGACTGTTAATCTTTTAAACTAGGTTGAGGTTCAGTTTTTGTTCCTTTCCCTTTCAATGTTCTTATAAACCAAGTGAGGTTGTTTGTTTGGGACGTTGCACTTCATTAATAGACTGATTCAGAGAAGAAAACATCACTGTTGTAAGTAGAAGCTAGTAGCTTAAATAGCTTTTTCCTTAATTATGCCACTTCAATTGTAATAGTTATTTTGAATGTCCAATCAACTCCTGCAACTCTGATGGTCAAAGTATCTTTTGGTTATTGTATCACAATTAAATAATTTTTGGATTTATTGTATATTTCTCTTATTCTAAGCTTTTTCTTTTTTTTGTCCCAGTGGATGAAGAGTCCTCTCTTAAGAAAAGTGAGCTCATCAACTGGTACTTGAAGGAAATTGAGAGCGAGATTGAGTCTGAGGCTGAACTCATTGCCAAGAAGGATCTTATTGAAAAAGTCTTGCATAGATTGATTCATTATGTGAGTATGGCTGAATGTTGTTTACATTGATCAGCTACTGATTATGGTCCAGGCAGTTTCTCCACCTTTTGCAACATGTGCACTGGGATTGGCTCCAGCACCACCCATGACCCTGCCCAGGATAAGCAGTTAAGATTCTAAGATACTGAAAGCTGCAAATTACATGGCTTGAGAGCTTAAGCCTTTGCTTTTTGTAAACAAGAGATAAACACCTTGTTTCATTAGTGTGCACACCACTAACCTAATGCTGCATTAAAGCCCCTTTCATTTGATCACAGCACCCAGGTATGTATTTTGCATATAAAAACTTTACTATTTTGTTACCTCTTTGAAAATATTCTTGATCTGTTATTGTGAGCGCATCTCCTTTTTTATGCCTCTTCAGACTCTTACTACATTAACTTGCACTGTGATAGTTAGAAATTCTGCAATTGCAATGATTGATATGGTACAACTAGATTTAATGAGGCTGCATAATTACCTGGGGAAACATCCCAATTTTTATGCATGTACATTTATTTCCTCTATGTTCTCAGGACCATATTATTATTGAGCTGACAAAAACAGGCCTGAAGAAGGTCTTAGATGAGGGAGAGGAGCCCATCGTGGAAGAAGATCCGTTTCTAGTGGTCAATCCTAATTACATATTGGAAGACTAGAGAAGTTTGCTTATGGTGGTGGCTTTAAAATATAGTTTATATTTATGGAGTTGCCTGTAATTTATTTACTAAAATAAACTTGGAAACTTTGCACTTCTGTTTGTCCACCAGGTGGCAGGATTCCCTTTGGTTCCTGTGCAGCTATACAAAGTTTATGATCATTTTATCTAGTGTTTTTTTACTGAGGCAGCACAAATGTTGCATTTAGTTTCACAGTGACATAAAATTTGGCTAATTTTAGCTTATGTTTGAAATGAACCCCATTGGGGCTATAAATGTGAAGGTTTTTTCTATTGTGCAATAGCATTGAGCTCCATGACCTTAAAACTTATGACAACCACTGTTTGAATTTTTCATTTCTATAATTATTCCTCTGCTGTTTCAGGCTCTAGAGACTTCAGTGATCTATAATTAATGCATGTCCTGTGAATTATTAATAGGCTTTTAGACTGAAAGTATTTCCACAACTGAGGGGTTTGTTAGCCACAGGTCTCATCAAGATACAAAGCTATCTAAGCATCAATTACTGCTATCAGAAAACAACCCTGCTTGTGAAAGTGTGGTAGTTTCAATCAAAAGAAAATTTCATTTATTTCATTCATACAGCTGTGGCCAAAAGTTTTGAGAATGACACACATTTTCATAACATTTGCTGCCTTACTTTCTGATGCCAATGTGCATAAACTCCAGAATGTTATGAAGAGAACTGCAATGAAATGATTTTAGAAATGTAGAAAGAAAAAAAATTCCACTGCAATTCAATCCAGCTGCAAAATGACCTGCTGACGTCATTTCAGTGATCTTCTCATTAACACAGGTGCACGTGTTGAGGAGGACAAAGTCTGGAGATCACTCTGTCATGCTGACGGAGTTAGAATAGTAGATCAGACGCTTTTAAAGGAGGCTGGTGCTTGAAACCATTGTTCTTGCTCTGTTAACCATGGTTACTTTCAAGGAAACGTGTAATCTTTATTGCTTTGCACAAAATGGTCTTCTCAGGCAAGACTAGTGCTGCTAGTCAGACTGAACTATCAACCATTTATTGGATCAGCCAAAGCTTCAAGAAGAGAGGTTAAATTTTCTGTAGATGGCTGCAGGGCTCCCTAGAAAGTCCAGCAAGCGCCAAGACTGCCTCTTAAAATTGATTCAGCTGTGGCAACTGTGCCAAACTTGCTCAGGAATGGCAGCAGGTAGGGGTGAGAGGGCCTGCACAGTGAGGTGAAGACTTTTGGAGGATGCCCTGGTATCAAAAGACCACAAAATAGCCACGTCTCTGTAAGAAAAACATCATGGACTGACTGATATTCTGTAAAGGGTACAGGGAATGGACTGCTGAGGATTGGGGACAAGGCATTTTCTCTGATGAATCCCCTTTTTAATTGGGGTATCCGCAATAAAGATTGGAGAGGAAAAGGTGAGCACCACCATCATTCCTGTGTCATGCCAACAGTAGAGTAGCCCGAGATCGTTCATGTATGGGGTTGTTTCTCGGCCAAGGCAGCGGGCTCAGACACAATTTTGACCAACATCACAGCAAGATTAAAGAATGGTACCTAAACATCCTCCAAGAGTGACTTCTCTCAACCAACCAAGAGCAGTGCTGAAGAACAATGTTTTTTCAGCATGCTGGAGCGCCGTGGAATAAATCAAAAGTGGTAAATTAGGTTGCTCGGAAGAAAACATCAAAATTCAGAGACCTTAAAAATCAGAAGACCTTAAAAATACCACAATCCCATTGAGAACTTTTAGTCAATCCTCAAGAGGCAGGTGGACGAACACAAACCCACAAATACTGGCGAACTCCAAGAATTGATCATGCAAGAATGGGCTCCATCAGTCAGGATTTGGCCCAGAAGTTGATTGGCAGCATGCTAGGATGGATTGCAAAGGTCTTGAGAGAGAATGGCTGGCACTGCAAATATTGATTCTTTGCGTAAACTTAAAGTAATTGTAAATAAGACTTTGAAAGTTGTGAAATGCTTGTAACTGTACTTGTTACCATAGAAACGTCTGACAAAAAGATCTAAAAACACCAAAGCAGTAAGCTTGTCGATACAAACTGATACTTGTCATTCTCAAACTTTTGGCTGCAGTTGAAAGAGTTATGTACTCATCAGTTTTAATGCTGAGGAAAAGCATTTTTTACATTGTTTTCTACATTCAGTCTTTAAATGCAGACTACTTGACTGCACTGATTAGTTACACCTCAGAAATAAGTATTTTTAGTGCCGGTGCATTGTTGCACTGCTGCTTGATGAAATTTTGGACAGTTACTTGCTCAAATGTATAAGTGCAGCAGACAGGAGGCAGAGGTGGCAGAGTTAAAGATGCTGAGATTTTCGTTGGGTGTGACAAGGATGGACAGGATTGGAAAGGAGTATATTAGAGGGACAGCTCAGGTTAGATGTTTTGAAGACAAAGTTAGAGAAGCAAGGTTGCATTGGTTTGGGCATGTGCAGAGGAGAGATGAGGATTATATTGGGAGGAGGATGTTGAAGATGGAGCTGCCAGGAAAGAGGAAAAGAGGAAGACCAAAGAGGAGGTTTATGGACGTGGTGAGAGAGGAGATGGGGGTGGTTGGTTGGAAGGAGGAAGATGCAGAGGACCGGAAGAAATGGAAACGGTTGATCCGCTGTGGCGACCCCTAAACGGGAGCAGCCGAAAGAAAAAGAAGTTGTGACCTTACCTCTTGTATGCCTTGTTATATTAATATATGAAACTGAGTATACTTACCCTAAGTTTGTGGTCTAGTGGTAGGATACTTGCCACTGGTCCTATGGCTCAAGCGGTCCCAGGTTCGAATCCCACCTCCAGTACTACCATCACTGGGATCCTGAGCAAGACCCTTAACCCTGAGTTGCTCCAGGGGGACTGTCCCTGTAATTAGGACATGGAAGTCGCTCTAGATAAGAGCGTCTGCTAAATGCAGCAAATATAAATCAGTGAGTTGAGATGAAAATGCTAAGTAATACAATTATTTTAAAATTCATTTTGAGAGAAAATGTTCAATCTAAGAGATTTCATGTTTTGTCTGGTCGAATTCATTTCATTTATTTAATTATTTTGCCAACAGAATTGACCCATGTCAAAGCATAGGTTTTGTTGTTGCTGATTAAAGCTTGGCTGGTCCTTCTCAGCATGGTCTGGAGCGCACTGTCCAAAAAATAAAATAGAGTACTTATTCTTCAGATTACGTTATACATTTCCCCTTTGGGATGGTTCATCGCAGATGGGTGGATGTGATCAACATCAGACTTCCTTTTTTACAAAGTAAAGTTTGGCATTTGTGAATGAAACTCTATAAACTCTGTGCTTTCCTTCTCATGCCAAAGAAATTCTTTGCCCATGTGGTTCTGTCAGCTGTTGATTGAATGACTGTTCAGTTTGAAATCACATCATTATTCACTTTACCCCATTACTAGCCTCGAACTGCCTCTGTCCCACCTGATTTTTTGGATCGTGTTGGAGACCCGAAATGTAGGAATGGATGTATGTTAACAGATGTAGTCGACTGGACAAAACATGTAATATCTTGGGTCCATAATGTCTTCAATAAAATAAAATTCCAGGAAAATGTTCACATTCCATACTGTCCAAGCTTGTCTGATTTGGGATTTTTCTTCCGTGTGTATATATATATATATATATATAGGAGCGAATTCTCACATTTCATCTGATCCTACATTTTGAAACAGTAGGCTCATTGCAAAGAAAGGGAAGTTAAAATTCACTCTTTATTCTCCTCGCTTCACTATTCACAAATTCTAGTTCAACTCCTAGTTCACACAAATGTTATTAGAAGTAATTTTTGAGAAAAAAAAAACTATTCTCAAGAGCTTCTATTAGGTTATTATTTCTGTTAATAGTTTTTTCTTATGGCAGAAAAACGGAAGAAAAAAACATTAAACCAAGCATGTAAGGACTCAAGTGAAAGTGAATATCACAGCACAGACCACAGGGAACCACGAAACCACACAAAACTGCATCTGGCATGAGGGTCAACAAAGCTCTTGAGTGTATTTAAGTTCATAAAGAAAGTCTCTTTAGGTCTGAGGCCTAAAAGATC
>CM029387.1:10208485-10283088 GCA_017165825.1 Hepsetus odoe
GCAAACAAAAGAAAAATCTCAATCAAATCAATATTTGGTGTTACTACCTTTTGCCTTCAAACCAGCATCAGTTCTTCTAGGTACACTTGCACAAAGTCAGGGATTCTGTAGGATTATAGTCGGTGGATGATCAACCAGTTTTACCAAACAGGTGCTGATGATCATCAGTGTCACACGGAGTTTGAAACACTTGCAAATGTACCTAGAAGAATTGATGCTGTTTTGAAGGCAAAGGGTGGTCACACCAAATATTGATTTGATTTAGATTTCTCCTTTGTTCATTCACTGCATTTTGTTGATTGATGAAAATAAATGATTAACACTTCCATTTCTGAAAGTATTCTTTGTTTACAGCATTTTTTCCACACTTGCCTAAAACTTTTGCACAGCACTGTATATATGTGTGTATATATTTACATTTATATATACATTTATATATATATGTATGTATATATATATGTATATATATATATTATTGCTTTTTTTTTGCGTTTCAAAATATGTCTAATCTTAGATGTTCTGCTGGCATTATTATATATATACCATATATAAACCAGTTAATATATAAACCATAGTTTATGGTTTGACTGGTGTCTTGTGAAAGTTGAAGCTCTGTTGGTGGTGCAGTGTTGTCCTGCTTTCATTTTGGGGGTCGTTCGTTTGAGCTGAGTTATTTATTTCTGGAAGAGCTAAACCTAAAAAATGTCATGTAGGAAGATCTGAGGGTTGCAGTATTCTTACTTTTTTCTTTCTTTCTTTCTTACTCTCTATTACTATCTTGTTATCCTCTCTCTCTCTCTGTGTAGTAAACAGAGTGTTGTAACATGCCTGAGCAGTAAATGCAGTTTGAAACACTGCCAAAACTTGTGCTGTTAGCAGGTGGATTGACCTCAGTGCAAAGCACTTGTACGCTTTAATATTCTAAAATGAGTCAGAACGAGATCCTTGAGAGTGTGTGTGTGTGTGTGTGTGTGTGTGAGAGAGAGAAGATTAAAATAGTGAGGGCAATGAATGATGAGCTTGGCAGGACATGTGCATATACATTTTATGACTTTGTTGATGGACATTTTTGTGTGTTGTGCAGGTTCTATACCATGTATTTTCCTCTTCTGACAGCTTTTGACCATTTATGATTAATGAAAGCTGTACATTCAGAAGTACCTTGATATTGTCATTTATAATACAGATGACCCTGTATTGAATCACCGCACTATGATCTTTTGCTTTATGAGTGTGTGGTAGCAATATTTTAATATGTTCAATGAACTCAAAAAGTCATCATGACATGGCCAGCTATGTTTCTGGGTTTCCCTTCCTCCTTTTCAGTCACAACAGGGCTGGGCGATATGGCCTAAATGTTATATTGTGATATCTGAAGACTCAACTATAATGGTTGAATTTTATTAATGATTTTAATTTATTTTATTATCTATTTTATATTTTAAAGGGATTATATCCAGCATTGCTCTTTTTTCTGTGAGGTGTACTTACAAAGTTTGTGTGATATTGTGTACTACTTTTATTTAACCTTTAAATTATAATTTTTCAAATCAAACCGCTGTTGGCTGGCTTGATGGATGTATGTTAAAAATCATTTTTTGCTGCTTAGTTGCCACGAATAAATTACATAGACTGCAGAGTGAATGGTATATTTTGAAGCATAGCAGCATTTAATCAGCCTTTTACATAAAGGCCCATTAGCACCCAGTCTGCTCCTTGTTATTATGCAGTTTTGGGACATTTCATTTGAATCCTACTAATTAAATGTAAATTTTCTATGTTAAAAATGTAACTAGGTGTTAATAATTATACGTGACATGAAATGTGCAATTATGTCATATTGCTGTATTTGAATGAATGAATGAATGAGGGGTCAGTGTTTTTAGCCATTTTTAACATGACTATTGCTTCTCTTGACATGTATTTTCTGAACATGATTACTGTTTAAGTGTTTGATTAATAGGAAATTTTGCAAAAATTATACAAAAGGTAGGTGCGTGTTTGCTTTTATCAGTGATCTCACTGATAATTGTCCATTTCTCTGCAGTGTTCTGGACATGAGCTTGATTTCCTTTCTCTAATAATTGGTCCGCTTGAGTAATCGTGCAGATTGGCCATGCAAGACAAAGGCCGTAAGTGAATGACCCTAAACCATGCCTGGTGTAGACGCGCCATGTTTGTGTGCACTGCTGCTGTGCTGAGAACGCAGCGGGATGCTCTGTGAAACCCTTTGTTGGCACAACACCATTGTTGGGTGCTTGTCCTAAGCAATTACAATCAAACCCTGAATGTCACACTACCAGGAGAATTCTCTCCACATGCTCTTCTGGTACCTTGAGGAAAAAAGAATTTGCTTGAAATATTAATAAAAGTCTACTGCAAAGGTCATAGCAAAATTAATATTTAATATCCTGAAGATAGTACTGGTTGTGTTTATTGCTGATAAAATAAACCAAATATTTATCTGTAAAAGGTTGTGGTATGTAATGCAAATGTAGTAAGTTAACAGAGCAATATTATTTATATTTACATTTATTATTACCAAACGATTAAAAAAATGACCATCAAAGCTGGTGTTCATATGCATTTTTTGAGGTGTATTTTTTGTTTTTTTGTTTTTTTTTGTGATCATGATTCACATTCTGTGTTTTTCTTTTTTTTATTTCTTGCATCAAATTAAAAAAAAGTTTAACAAAAATGTAAATAACACAATTTTACCCTTATTGCAAACATGGCATGTCTGGTGTCTGATGTTTTGCTTAGGGGCTACAAAGCTAACTAGCTAACATGTAATGGAAGGCTACAAAAACATTTGGAGAAACTGCATGGCCATATCATCACACACTTAACTACGTTAGCTTTGTAGCTCCAGTGAAAACCTAAAGAAACAAACTTAAGACACTAAACATGGATTGGCAGTTGTATTGCATTTGGGTTTATGCATTTAAAAAATAAGTACATTTCTTAATAGCTTAAACTAAAAGCAAAATTTGTTACATACATTGACAACTATTTCAGATGTCCTGTTGTGAATCATCAAAATTGTTAAAGAAACAAACTCCAGATGCAAAGCATGTCTGATTGTCAGCATTGCGGGTGTAAAAAAATTGTGTAAATTAGATTTTCAAACTATTGCATTAAACCACTGCATTAAGAGTCTTTTTAGATGGAAAATTATTCTTCGCCCAACACAGAATTTTCCTTACTAAAACTCTTTGCCAGTGTTTGATAAGAAACTCAACAAAAGTGACAGAGGACTTTGTTAAAAGGTAGTGGACAGTCTCTGTTTTCTTGGTGAGGTCTTGGTGAAGTCATTAGAAATTACATGATGTGGCAGGGTGACCTCTAGCACCCTTGAAAAGATTAGGCCAAGTTCCACCACGTGCAACTCTTCTGCTTGGCTAAAATGCTGCCTACAACAAGCTTACACACAGCCATAATAGGATTAAGACCTGCAGGTGGAATGAGGTTGGGTGTAATGGCCCAGAGTCAGAAGTTATAAATACTGCAGGATAAGGCCAGTATTATGCTAGAATAGAATACATTAGTCCTAGATATATGTTGTCCTAGGTAAACAAGCATGAATACCACTTGTTTGAATCATTTAACCAAGCAAATAGGTAAGAGTTTTGAACTGAATAAATATTGCAGAGATGAGTAAGTTTTTCCATCTATGGATTTTTTCTTCCCTAAATGCATGAGCATATTCGAAGATGACAGTGACAGGATTAATCGAATGGCATGGATTCACCACTACAGAGTACAGGCCTTAACCTTTTTTAACCTCTTAATTTTTAGGATGTGCTGGAGAAGACTTGGTCTGAACCTCCCATTATCAATACCTAAGATCCTTGTGAAAACGTAATGCAACTTTAGATGAAAATTGTGGTGGCATTGCACAAACTTATTGAAACAATACCAGTGCTAATGTGAAAAAGTGAAAGTGAAAGTGACAACCCTTGTCATTGCGAGGTCACGGCACAGCACACATGAACCACAACGAAATTGGACCTCTGCATTTAACCCATACACACATGTGCAGCAGTGGGCAGCTATTGAAAGCGCCCGGGGAGCAGTGATGGGGACGGTACCTTGCTCAAGGGTACCTCAGGGCAACCCACTAGGGTGGGAATCGAACCCACAATCTTCCGATGCGGGGCCAACTCCCTAACCACTAGGCCACCGCTGCCCCTTTTTTTTTTTTTTTTTTTTTTTTTTTTTTTTTTTTTTAAAGTGAAATGAAATGAAGTGTAATGTGTGATTGAAGCTGAAGAGGGTCCAACAAAATAATACCGTGCCCAGCAGCGTATACATACACAATACTGTGCTAAAATGTTTCAAATTTCCTGTGACAACAAACCCTTAAATAATTACCCACCTGGAGAGCAAAGCAAAGCTTTCTTCCATTGCCCACCATGTATTTTTACCAGTTTAGCCAAGATGATGGGCAGATGTTGTTTAATTGGATACCTAACCGATGATGGTTGTACTTCTACCAAAACACAACAGAAAAACAAAGACTAGATGCTATTAGACATGATTCAATGGAGCAAGGAGGGGAATGGCAATAGCTCACCTGTCTTTGCATCAAAATGTTTTTTTTAAAGATAAGCTCAAATATTTTAATAATTGTATTTTTAGTCATTTCTTTACAATACTTTACGGTTTGTATTTGTAGTCCAGTGCAGTGGCCTTGACAAGTTAAGCTGGTGATCAAATTTTTTTGTTGCTGTAGAGCAGAGGAAAAATGTACCAGCTTGTGCTGTAGTTCTACTGGTTTTTGCCCTCTAGGGCTCTGTACTAGTCACATGAATGAAAACTTTGAATCATCTCATTTTCCTAGCAAAATATAAAGAAATGAGGAGGGTTTCAAGACAAGACAATGCCTCATGTTCAGTGATATGAAAAAGTCCCTCTTTCTAATTCACTCTGTTTTCATTTTTTCATAACTCATATATAATAAATAAAACACTTAAAAGATACATTTATGTATTCACACAGAAATAGTTTCTTATCTCCTGAAAACATAGTATAAAAGTAATGCATAGTTTTCAAATGATTTTGTGATTTATGAAAGGACAACTCAACAGTGCTTACTGCAAAGGAACCAGGACGTTCCTGCTGTGAGGTGACAGTGCCACCCACTGTGCCAGCGTGCCTCCCCTGCCCCTTAGTCACAAAATTTAATTGATGAGGAGTTCAGTTAGACAAGCCACACCCAAGATTGATTGCTGGCAGCCTTGTTAAATCTAGATAACACTCAACATTGCTGGAAAGATTTAAATATTTAAGTTCCTTGAGAGGTCTCAACATACAGCACACCATGCCTTGGTTCAAAGAAATTTCCAAAGACCTGAGAAAGAAAATTTACAAATCAGTCACTTAAACATTTGAACTAGAGCAAACCACTGTGGGACCTTTCATTTACAAAGGGAGAAAACATGGTACAGTGATAAATCTGTAAATGAGGGCCAGCATAAGAGAATATTTAAGAGCACATTAAAAAACTTATCTGAGAAGTTACAGAAGACTCCAAAAGACATCCAAGAAGCTGCAGGCCTTTCTCAGCTCATTAAATGTTTGGGTTTATGATTCTACGAAAAGAAAAACACTGTCCAGAAATGTTTTCCATGGTGAACTGGCATGGTGAAATACACTGATATATACGTTGTAGGTCAGCCTGCTCACTACATATTGTTCCATTGTAGTTGGGTCAACTTTTCAGTCTTCATCCTGCAGTGTCACTCCTGAGTGTCATCAGTCTGTGGGGACAGGGTTTCACATGTCACTTCCCATCTACTGTAACAAACTATTGCCCATCCACTATGTTACGTGGATACTCATGGATGAGAACACTTTGCTCTGCCATGCAACCATTTAGATGCTCATTTGTCTGGCATATCTCTTAGTGACAGAAATAGAGGGACGCTGCTTTTAGTGTGTCATCTACTTTGGGCAGATGTGAGTGATTTATTGAATAAAACATATTCACTGTGTCTGATGAGATCCTATTACTTAAACTGCAAGGATATTTTCCTTTGGCTTTATGCCTGCCTCTCCAAATTTCTATATATTATGCTGAGTCACAGCACCTGACTGAGACAATATCTCAAATTTCAAGACCTTTGCTAGGCTTGTGAAAGCTATTTTTGCATGAAAGCGGCAAAAATGAATAATTAATTACATTTGATTATATTCTGTCAGCCTGCCTTTAAACATTTTTTCAGCAAACGATTCAAACATGAGCGCAGAAAGAGAAATAATTGTAAAATCCGGTGCCTTGAAAAGCATAATTTTAATATTTTAAACAAATTTTAAAACAATTTGAATTGATTTAAACATATATTTCTTGTTTTATTCTGTGTTTTAAATAATCTTCATCTTATACATTTCTTGCCTTTTATTTTTGCACTGAATTCCACTTACACCATCTGTGGGTTTATGCATGCAAAACATAGTTCATTTTCAAATGACCATTTTCGGCTTCTCTTGTCCCTTTAAATTTAAAAAGTTGTTTTTGTTGCTGTGTTTTTAGCACTGATATGTAAATGAATTTCTTCCTAATGGGCTAGCCTGTATTATACCTCAAAAGTAGCCTACCAAAAAAGCTAAATTGTTTGGGTTATTACACTTAAATGATTAACCAACCTTGTGAAAATGGGAGGAGTGTATTTGCTGACAAATATTAGCATTTTTCTATTTAACTTTTGATTTTGAACCCCCTTTGTTGAAGATGCATCTATATTCTGTTGCCTGTAGAGTTTTTTCAGGTCTTGTCTTCAGCAGTTCCTCTTAACTTCTTTTTTAGACAGAGAAAAAAAATAGTAGGAGCCAGGAAGGGTTTTGATATGTTTATAGTCCTCTCTTGCATGTACAAGAGAGGACTATAAAATGGCTGTTGAGAGAAAACCTATCACAGTGAGAGATTTGAAGTAGAACATGCTTATTAAACTCTTGAATTGTCTACGGCCTAAAGAGTAAATTAAACATATAAATTTAAAACTTACAAATTAATTAACACTAAGGGCCTGTCTGAGAGGTTCCACAAAATTTAGCATATAATGTTTTATTTTAGATTTTAATTTCATTACATATGATACTGGAAAAACAAAACGCTGCATGGTCATTACATTTTTTGAAACACATCTTAATTAAGCATTTTCATGCAGATGTTGTATTGATTTCTTTTAACAGAACAAACCCAGTGTTACCCAAACCCTTGCATCCATTTTGCAGGAAATGTGATGCAAATAGCAGTGCATGATAAATACGTACAAAGTAGGAAGCGGTGTTACACTCCAGCACATGAGGGAGTAATTGAGCTCCACATAGAGAGTCTGGTAACCGCTGGAGAGAGGAGAATTATGGGTAATGAATGCTCCAGTGCCTCCCGGCAAGCGCTTGCGTGACTGTAGCCTGGCAAAGCCCCATGGCCTGTGGGCGCTCTGTGTGTGTGTGTGTGTGTGTGTGTGTGTGTGTGTGTGTGTGTGTGTGTGTGTGTGTGTGTGTGTGTGTGTGTGTGTGTGTGTGTGTGTGTGTGTGTGTGTGTGTGTGTGTGAAATAAAAGAGAGGAAGGTGCTGAACAAATCTTTCAGTACCTATTCTTGACTGTTTCTGGATGATTTGTACTGACAACGATCACACTGTCCTTGCATGAACAGCTTGCATGCCATACCTTTTCAACCATATGATACATTTATTTTTTACTAATTTTCCTCAGTTTTCTGATTAATGTTTTCAGCTGGGTTCATGCCAAGTGATTGCAGTGCCTACCCTTTAGTTATCAGTTGTTAAGGTAATACTTTAGCATTATTTACCCTAATATCTATCTGCAGTATCTGTACAGTGTAGTCGCTTACAACAGCCAATAATTTGACCTATGAAAACCCATTGAAAACCTATTATCTCAAAATATACTTCTAATAGTGAGCGGTTGTGGGAGTTGTGTGTTCTAGAGCCCAGCCTAAAGACAGTATAAATGTATCTTAGTGTGATTAATGAACTACCCAAAATTTTCCTTATATTTCCTTCAGGCCGCTCTTGCTTAAGCTAAATAATTTAGACGTACAGGTCTGTCTGCCTGTCTCTCTCTGTCTCTCTGTCACTATGTCACTCTCAATCTGTCTGTCTGACTCTCTTTCTATTTCTCTGCCTGTCTGTCTGTCTCTCAGAAACTTTTGTGCAAAAGAAAACATATGCATTAAGGGGAAAATGAACACAGAGCATGCAGTGCACCACAACAAAATGCTTAATCTGCATTTGACCCATACATACGGAGCAGCTGGAGGCCAAAATACATCCGGCACCTGGGTAGCACTGATGGGAACAGTAGCTTGCTCAAGGGTACCTCAGGGCAACCAACTGATCTGGGACACAAACCCAGAACCTTCCGATTATGGGACCAAATGCCTAACTGCTAGGCCTCCACTGCCTGTGTTCAGTTATATGGACAGTTATACACAAGCTGCTTCCAATCCAGCCTGGTCTGGGTCAGTGTGCTGCTGAGGGGAATCATATATACTGTAATAATCACAGCTGGGCACCTTCTGCACACTCACTGACACACATACTTTGGCTTGCATCACGTGCAGTTCACGGGAAGTGCTCATCTCAGCCAGGTCAAGCCTGCTATTGTTTTGAGTATGTTCCTACTGGGCTGGGCTGAGAGAAGAACATCTGCATCCCCAAGAATCCATGGCTTTTAACACTCCTTTGTGAGAAAACTATTTATTTCTTTTAACACCTGTGACACCTGGGAAACTACTTTTTCTTTTTTTGTTGTTTGTTTATTTTGCTTGAGGTTCACTTACAATATTAGTCTTCTACAACCTCTCTTTGTTCCTGTATTTGCAAATTTGTCGACTGCAGTGCTTTTAATTACTGCAAAAAATCTATGTGCAGAATAGTAATGAAGTACTGAAATTCCAGAATAGCCTCCTTCAGAGCTTAATGCCCAATTATATGACAAGCCAGACCCTTTGCCCATTCCATCAGATCTTTTATGAAAATAATACAATACTGCTCCAAAATGTAATGAAAATGAAAATTGTCCCTCAAGTTATTCTTTGCACAATACCTTCTGATTTATTTACATTTACATTTACGGCATTTAGCAGACACTCTTATCCAGAGTGACTTCCATGTCCTAATTACAGGGACAGTCCTCCTGGAGCAATTCATTGTTAAGGGTCTTGCTCAGGGACCCAGTGGTGATAGTGCCAGAGGTGGGATTCGAACCTGGGACCTCTTGAGCCATAGGTCCAATGTAATTCTTCACGAGGCAAAGGATACCAAGCATTATTCAAAATTGTGCCAAAATGATTAAATCCAGTTCAAAGAAAAGCAAAATTTTGAGAATGATGCTTTGGCCTTTCTTCTAGATCTTTTTCCCATTGAGATATCAGGGGTCAAGCTGGACCAAAAAGTTTGAAGTAATCATTCAATAAATGAGAGAAAGCTGTTGGAAAAGGTGCTGAGGGATTGGAAACAAGTTATTTCCAATAACTGTTGTAAAGGGCGCAGGTGATAAAAGCAAGGGATGGTTATTTTGATGAAACTCTTTGAAAACTTGCATGGGTTAAATTGCACTTACAATGCATAATTTTTCGAATACACTTCAAACCTTGCCAGTTACATTGGCACAAGGGTTTTTTTTTTGTAATAAAATGTTGCAAAACAATGTATCATCATTATTTATTTATTTATTTAATACATTTATTTATTACATTTACTCCGATTTTGGCCTCCAACTACTATCCATGTAGTGTATGTACTGGACTGGAGTAGCTATCCTTTGTTTAGAAACTTTAAAATTTGTTCACAAACTCATATTAAGAATTTTTTTACATATAGAATTTTTTGTTTTTCCTTGACATAAGACCTTTGGTGGTATATGGTCTTAGGAACTCTAGTCCATGTAGCCTAACAAAGAAGTTAGACAAACAGTGGTCACCCTGAAAAAGACACTTATTCATTATTGTTGTTATTACAAGGTTGTTTATGTTTCTTTGCAGCTGAAAGCAATTCATCTGCACACAGTGTCATGCAGACACACAGTAAATGACCCAAATGTGTCATAAAGGACTTTTGGCATTAAGCTCCATTCTGTTGCGTGACAACTGTAATAATGTACGCCTGACATGTTGTGTCCTTTTGGCAAATCCTTTTTTTTTTAAACTCCTCCCCCTCCTTTCCTTTTTATAGATATTGTTAAGCTTTTAATACATTGTACTCATTCACATTCACTGAGTCACTGTTCTAAAGCCAAAACTAAAGAAAGTTCAGTGGTCCAACGCGACATAGGCAGATAATAGGATATCTACACCAATAATGGTGATATGTCCCATTTTGTATGCTGCTATATTTTAGTCATTGACTGTCAAATATGAAATAAAGAACTAACTTACTAAACCTGGTCTCTGTTACACTCTTTAAACAAAAACGTTCCTTAGGTGTTCTGTTTAGTGATGCCATTGAAATTCCACCCATGATTTTCTAAGATACAGGTCATGGCCGTGTATGGTCATTTAAAGAGCTACTTTTGTTTTTACAGTTAATAAAAAAGCTCCAAAAACATTCCATTTTTCCACACCAATTAAATTTCATACACGTGTCCAGGCCAATAAACATTTAAAAACATTTATTTTTAAAAACATTACCTTTATTCAAAGTGCAGTTTACTTAAACCTTGAGAGGTTCTTCACACTTACCAAATTTTCTAAACTTATTCTTTAAAGATGCACTGTGAAGGACTGACGACCTCTCCAGGGCCCCATGAGAGCCCCATGAGAGCTGGGTTAAGCTTTAGCAGCATCTGTGACCCTACTCAGGATAAGAGGTTAAGAAAATGTGATATGTGAGATGAGTGAGATGAAGTGAGTGAGTGTATATACATTTAATTTTACAGCAATTTGTTAGTGAACTTCAATGAAATTGAATTAAACAGTGCTTGTTTGAAAAGTAACAATAAACATACAATGGACCATCAGACCTCATGTGTTGGTATGAGGTGAAGACTTCATTGTAAACACACACTTGGGCTAAAGCTGTTGCGCATCAGCCAAAACGAATAAGCTCATGGCACTTAATGAGCTCTAAACCTCCATTTGTCTCACGCACTACCGTCACTGAAAGACAAAAGATCCACGCTGACCCCTCACGCTGTGGGGTCACCCTTCACGCTCCCCCCTTCACCAGTGTGCTGAAGTTATATTGCTTCCATCGACTCTCATTTGTGATAATCTTCTCCAGTGTAGACTCTAATGAATAGCAGACTAATGGACTGTTGGGCTTGTGTCATGAGCACAGCCAAGTGAAAGGAAACACACTCATGTTTGTTGTGTATATGTGCACAACAGAAATGAAGTAAGAGTTTTTTTTTGCTAACAGTGTTACTTAAGACACAGATAGTAATTAAAAAGAAACTTAAGCTACATGAGGCAACAAGCAATAGACAGTAAAGAAGTGAGTGGAAATAGTGACTCAGTGATTACATCATTTAGCTATCTTCTAAAACCTTCAACATCTGATACTGGGCTGTTAAGGATGTGTTGCTGCATGGTGATGGCAGAGAACAGTAGACTTACACTCAGAAACATCTTACATTTCAGCCTAATGTAATTGGCAATATTTTTATTTCAGCTGATTTATGTAGGACTTTGTCATAAATAAGGTGTGCTGGATGTGTAACAACATGCTGCATTTGAATGCTGTGCTTGCACATCTAACTGTACTATAGTTTTTTTGTTAAACTGCTTATTGTTGTGAAATGCTTGTGGTGTCCTAAACAGGAACCCAGGACCCTTTTACAAATTTTTACAATTTTCATGATTTTCACACACTGCAACTTATAAAAAAAACCAAAACAGTTAAAACAGGGTGTAAGGAGAAACTAAGCTCCAACAAATATGAAGGCCTGTGTACATATGATGGCATATGTTTTGATTAATTTGATGGTCACTACTAGCAATGTGTAGTAGCAATCTTCAAATTTGTTAGGTTTTTATGTTAAAATGTGTCTATTTCTGTGGTTTTTAACTTCATTTTAGTGTGGGTTACAATGATGTGTTGCCAAGATTTACAATACTGTTATTTATTTATTTATTTATTTATTTATTTTTATTAAAACTGGTGAAGCGGAGAGCCTTTAACATCCTATTTGTAGTCGTAGAAAACAGAGTAGGCAATAGAACGCTTTGATATCATGTATAATCTCTGGCAAAAAGTTGTACTTGTCTTTGGGCCTTGTATCAGGTAGTTTAGTTGTTAAACGTAAAGGTTTTTTTTTTATTATTTTGATTCATTTCCCTGTAATGTCCTCAATTCAAAAAGCAGCCTGCGTTGAAACCCTTTATTATGAAATGCTAAAGCTCTTTAGGCTTCAAATTTTTATTTTTCATTTTTAGTCCAGTCCTTCACAGGTTTCAGAGGGTGGCTTAAGGCTTTTGCTCAATACTGTAACACAAGATCATTGTGTGCAACAAAGTAATTTAATTGAGGATGTTTCCTTCCTACTATAAGCCACACATAACAGTCAGCACTCAGGGGGTGTGATTAATAAACACATCTGTCTGATTTTCCTACTCTCTGAAATGTTTAAATGAATGGAATTCCTGTGCTGGCACTCACACTAAATTTGTCTTCTGCATTTAACCCTTCCGAACACACAAGGAGCAGTACCAGTGGGCTGCAGCGACAGAGTCCAGGAGGCAGTTTTAGGGATGGTCTCTTGCTAAAAGATTAAAAAATTTGTCACTTGGTGCTGGAGAACATTTTGGTGGTTAGGTTTGTCTTAGAAGTGGTTGGCCTTAGAAGAGTTTGAGTATTTGGTGTTTGCTTCTATTTCTTTTTAATGTGTGCTTTGCGTGCATGTATGTGCAGTGATAGTGAATAGGTCCTTTTGTTTATCACCTGTCACGCTTTACAAAATGATGCCAAACTGAGGTTTAAACAGAGTTATTAAGCCAGACATAAAAACTAGGGGCCAGGTAGAATAGACAGTTTAACACCCACTAAAGCTTAAAAATTGCACAGTCTCTTAGCACTGTCTCTCTTAAAGGCTTTTTTTGTCCACTAAAAAGCTGGATTTTTAAATATTTTAATAAATATCAGGAAACTTTAGAACTTAATATAATTTATTATCTTCTTAGGCAAGTTTGGCTGGAGTTTAGCACGGCAGCAACTCCTGCGCCTTTTTGTTTTAGTGATAGATCATTTTGAAAAAATGCAGAATTTTGCAGCTTTCTAAAATTAGGGGTGTACATTCTGACTATTTATGAAAAGCAAGAAACCCAGTTAATGAACAGCAAACTCTAAGACTGAAGTTTTATGCTTTTAGGTGACAGTTGTTGTCATAAAAAAAGAAGCCCACAAGTAGAGGAATGATTTTGAGAACATGAATAATGTAAGAATCAAATAGTGATATCAGTTCTCCAACACTGGCACCCTGAATACTACAGCTGACTTCTTCATTATTTGACCGTATCTCCTTAAAACAAATGGGCCACAAATATTTTTTCACGCTATCGTTATGTTTTGTCCCATCGAAGAAACTCGAAGAGTGTTTATTCTGTGGTATTGTTCAAAAGAACCATTTTCAGCTTCTTCATAGTTGAGTGTAGAGGGAACAGCCCTTGATTCTGTCTGCTTGAAACTGTAACCACATCCTCCTCCAGGCAAAAGCAGGAATTTATTGCAATAAACCTCAAAATCTAATGCCTTCAGACTATAAAAATATGTAATTGTGACAACCACAGCTTGCCCCCCACTGTAGTTAAGAAGCTTCCTGTGCTTCAGCTGGCCCAAGCTGAAGTGAGCCTGAATGCACTGGAGTCATAATAGTGCCTCTGGCCCTTTAAGAGGCTGTTCGTGTAGTAGACAGGAGAAAAGCTGGGTTTGCGTGACTGTAGCAGACCAGGCCCTGACCTCAGAGAGATGCTTATGAAAACGATCTGTCCATCAGGGGAAAGGAGACCAGCACTGCACGAATAAGACTACACGCTCCTCCTCCTCCTTCTACTATATACACGCTGCTCTTCCACGTAACAAACCAAATTCTGAATGTCTTTGTTAACCAGTAATAAGAGGGTTGTTTCAGGCTCTATTCCTCTGGCATTATTTGTGGTATACCTTATGTATGAGATATTTTTTAAAAATCCTAAAATTTTGTTTCACAGTTTTCAAACATTTATTGTAAAAAGGCATGCGTAATTATGCTTTATGGTTTGTGAAAGTCAAAAACTGTAATATTTAGATTGAAAAATTTAATTAGTAAATTCTGGCTATCAATAATTGTTACTGGGAAATGTCACAATGACAAGAATAGTCACTTTCACTTGTCAGACTGATAAAACAGAGTTTGAGTGTAGATTAATATGTACATGGCTCTTGACCAGTATTGTGCACTGACTGTTGGAATATTTTCTTAACTTTTTTTACATGATCAAACTATTATTTGCAAGGAGCAAATCTCAAGGCAACAAACAAAAAAAACGTTCTTAACCCTTGACTATTTTTGAAGTATACAAAAATGTTACATGGGCATTAGGCCTGGGATTTTGATCAGATAGGTCACTATAAGACATTGAATAGGAGTTTAAATATCTGTGTCGTTACTTGAAAAGATGTAACAGGATATATTTATGTTTAATTCAATAGATTGGATGCATATTCCAGTCAACTGGAAAAATTGCTTTATAAAACAGCCTCTCACTGTTCCCATATAATAAATTCCAAATGTTATTCCAATGTGGTGTCCCAACTCTCTAAAGGCTGTGTCATCCTGCCTTGACCTACTGAAAGAAATCACGAAGGCAGTGAAGAGAAGAAACTGAATTTGCAGTCATGTTTCTTCAGCAGGAACTCAGTGTGGCCCAACTATTGACAAGTGACAATGAATAACTAATGTTGTTGACACTAACATGTTCATCACGGGGTGTGTGTATGCGTGTATCTGCATACACGCATACACACACCCCGTGATGAACATGTGATGTATAACATGTAATGCAAAAATGTGTGTAAATCAGTATTGGGTCATGTTGATACAAAAATTTCATCAAGTGTCAATCAGGTTAAGGCAGAATTAGTTTTTTTAATCTACATTTCCCTGCAGAATTGTGGACGACAGACAGATTTAGAAATATTTGCTATAATTAGATCAAGACAAACATTAATGGGTTGCAATTGATTTACTCATGATGTTGTTGGTTATGATCAAATTGAAACAGTTTTTCTGGCTGGGGTCAAACTCAAATAGATTTTTATTGGCTCGGGTTAAGACAGAACTTTGTAAGCTGCAGTTCAGATGGATTTTTGTTGACTACTGTCAGGTTCATACTACCAGGTTGAGTTTGTCAGTTAGAGCTGGTTTCTGACAAAAGTTTTTAGCTATGGTTGGGTTTATACTGAATTTTGTGCCATTACTTACGAAAAAGTATGTATTCCAAATTCAGTATTTTGGATGAGATTCCACATTTCCAGATGAATACAATATTCCCATATTTAAAGTAAATAAGCAAATGTAGAAAACACTTTTGAAAAAAAGCTGTAAAGTCTCATAGAGTCAGGTCAGGGACACGTTCACAAAACCTGGTCTGGGATTCAAACCCATGATCTTCTGAACCTGGGGCCTAGTCGCTAACCTCTACACCACTGCTGGCAGATATGGCTTACTTATTTAAGTCAAATAAATTAAGAGAATTTACAATTTATGAAAAGACAATTTATTAATGAAAAGACAATTTTATTGGTCTTTTACCCATAGCTTCATTACCTCATTCCACAGAGAGACCAGAACACACTAACCAAGCAGTTCCCTAATGTCTAATTTGTATATCTGTTACAACTGAGGACTTGATCATCTTGAAGCAGTGTGTAGGGAAAAGTTAAAAGCATGAGGTTTGGTGAAAGTGCAGCGTTTGGCAAACTAGACATTCCGTTCCTCTCTACATATGCTAGCTGGGGCATAAACACACATCTGCTCGTAAATTGAACCTTGACTGTCAAAAACAGGCCTGGTTTTTATTTCCATCTCCTCATCAAAACAACCCAGTGGTGAAATGCGCCAGGAGGGTCACTACCAAGTGGAATTTTCTGTCACATCGGACAACAATCTTGCAAATAGTCTGTCCACCTGCCTTTAAGAGTGGCTCCATTAAGGATGTGTAATGCAGCAAAAGAAAATGATTGAGTTGAATTTATTATGTTTAATTTAACAAAAAGAACCAGCATTAAAAGGAATAAAAGCACGCAGCATAATGGTTAACACTACTGTCCTCAACATAGCAGACTTTGGGATGTGATTACTTGTCAGGGCAAGCACGGTATATTACACAAATTGGAAACCGTAGACAAGATTCCTACAAGATACTACATTTGCCTATATCTATAACATGATTTAGTTGCAATTTGCTCTGAATACGATTGTTTGCCAAATGCATTAAAAAATAAATGTAATAAAATTAGATGGTGTACAATTTGTATGGTGTACTGCACTTGCTCATTGGATACTCAGCTTCTCATGAACTAAAATAAAACTAAATATCTGTAAAATGCAACTGAACTTATAAATAAATATAACAGATTATCTTAAATCTAACCCTAAATCTGTTCCTAAGCCTAACCCTAAACCTAACTGTAATGCTGCCAATGATACACAGTCTCCACTGAGTTTGTTAACAACTGAAGTATCTGTAGGCACCAGTCAGGCACCGTAAGTGAGGATATGAGGGAGTGAATGCTATAAAGACTCTCACCCAGCAGGCTTTTAACCTGAAGTGTACAGGCCTCATTGACCCTGTCACAGCCTATTCGACAGAGCACATCATAAAGCTTACTCTCTCTCTCTCTCTCTCTCTCTCTCTCTCTCTCTCTCTCTCTCTCTCACACACACATACATATATACACACACACACACACACACACTCACACACACACACAGAGGGTAGTTACACTCATGCTCTAACACACACTATCTGCACACGCAACAAGGAGACATGCAGGTTAAAGATTATCTCAGACTGGGAATGCCCGTCTTAACGTGCACGCACTTCTCCAGTCACACTCATTTTGTGCAACATCCCGTCTTCTTCCTTCTTTTGCCTTAATTCCTCCTTTAATGGAAGGCTGTCACAACTAGAACAAATCAGGAGAAATCACACTTGCATGCAAACTCATCATGCCCCTACTCACTGTGTCTGTTACTGCACAGATGTTTATGTAGCTCAGACATCTTATGTTAGGAAAGAGAATAACTAACCTTTTGCATTAACATCTCTTGGTCTAATGTTGATCTGTTACAGGTTATACAGTGTATTATCTAGTCACTGAATCATGATTAACCACAATTTAATGAGTCTTCTGTTTAATTACATTGAAATAAAAACATAGCAATGTATGTATATTTATATATAAAAATGTATTGTAAGTTTTTTGTTTGGGAAGTAGATATATATTTACTGAAAAAACACCAATTAATTAACACATATAGATAAAAAATACCTTGTTTAACCTCTCCTCATGTTCCTTTTCAATACCTGGATTGTTTAATCAAGTCTTCATTAAGTTAAATTAGGTGTGCTGCTGATTGGAACTTTACACTTTACTGTTTACTTTACACTTCCAGAATTTGTTCCTTAAAAGGTTTATAATATGTAAACGGCTTTAAAAGACGGGCTGGCGACCTGTCCAGGGTGCGTCCCCCGTCCTCGCCCTGTGTGCGCTGGGTTGGACGCCAGCACTCCCCCGCGACCCCGTTTGGGACAAGCAGCAGAAAATGGATGGATGGATGGGCTTTAAAAGACTTTACTATCTTTTACTGAATTTTATGTGAATTTATTAGTTGATGAGACATTCTGTTAAGCTTTAAACTTAAATATTTTTTACCAGGGTAAATATTTAGCTTAAGTGTCCATGTCTTTTGTACAGTACTGTTTATCTAGGTTTACTATGCTGTACTTTATTTTCAACTATAATTTGAATTTTTCTTTACCCTGAGCTTACAGACAAGTGGACTACCAGAAAGTTAAAAGTCACAGCCTTGTTTTTTTTCAAACCAGTAACCACTAGTTAGAAAATAAATCCTTACCTTTAATGTCCATGAAAAAATTCCACTGTTGTTTTAGTAGTTGTTTGTTTTATACATTTTCGATTCATTTAGTGTTTGATTTGACATGTTCAGATCCACCAAATAGCACAAGAAAATGTGGAAATTTTAAACCATTTCTTCAACCAATTCATTCATAAATGCTATTACAGTATAAGGGCAGCTGGTATTTGAAGTGACAGAAAATATAATAAAATAATTATTGAAAAGATGGATCTTGAAAGATCTCATCATTGCAGTAATGTCTATATCACAACAAAACCACATAATGCAAAATGGTAACTTTCCAGGAGCAGGAAAAGTGTTGCTAACTTTGTTGTAAGCTAATGTAATGAGAGTTTATTCAAAATCTTTTTTCTTTTTTTTTGGCTCACTGGTCAATAAATATTCACTCGGTGTAAGGAGCAGCTGGGACTGTAATATGACAAAATGAAAACATAAAAAAAAAGTTGGTTGCTTTGAATAACCATAGAATAGCCAGACTTTGACCTCTGCATACTGCCTATATGATGATGTGATTATCATGTGATTACCGTGATTACCATATGGATGCCTTATTTTACAGGTTTAAGGGTTTTTGTTGTATCAGTGCTCCATCAGCATTTAGATGAACCCCTTTTGTGTTTATGGGATGCAGACTGTAGCGTGCATGCTGTAGGATGGAGGAAGGAGGATGCGAAAGTCACTGACACGATGAAAATATTTTAAGTACTCATGTTAAAGGCATTTCTAAAATGTATTCTTTTCGGATCTTTAGACTGACAAATAACTTGACCTGTTTATTTTTTTCTTTTTCTTTTTCTTTTAGTGAATGAGTGAATTCATGTTATTTAAGCACATTGTAATTCTCAGTCAGGCACATCCCTTTTAATAATTTATTTTGAACATTTTAATTCCTTACATTTGAGCTGCAGCAAAATGTAAAAAAGAGCCAAAATTTTTCCTTTGTTTTATTAAAACAATGAAGCAGTTATTTTTTTATTGTATTTATTTATTTATTTATTTAAAAAACTTATTTTACTTCTTATTATAATTCAAATTTAATTAAGATCTTGAGTATTGAGATTTGAATTTACCCTCAAAATCAGGTTCTTCAATTCAGTGTTTTGTCTTAACCATGACTTATTTATATACACCTGTCTAGTCTACAGCAGTTTAGTCATACCTGTTCACAAGAAACTTTAAAGGAGTGTTTTAGCTCAGGCACATTTTTGAAATATGCATAAAGTCATTTACATATATTTTTAAGGGACGGTAGCAAAATAGTCCGTTCAAATTTAATAGATAGGGAAAGGTTAGAAAATGGTCATGTTAATGTGAAATGTGCAAAAGTGAGAAAAATGGAAATGGTAAGAAAAGTTGAAATTGACTTAAGTTTGTGTTTAAAAGGTAAAAACATTGTTTTAGGATATTGTTATGACGTTGACCAAATACTGCTTGCATGAGTATTTGTGGGCCTGAATCTTATCCTGTCAGTTGTTAAGAAAGAGGAAGTGTTTTTTCGGCATATTACATTCTTGGTTCGGTAAGAATGAATGTTCCCCTGTTGCTTTTTCTCTGGAACTCTTTTTTTCACCAGTAAATTTTTTTTTTTCCCATAAATATAAATATACCCTTGCGTGACTCTCTGACAAACTTCAAAAGATTTATATTAAATGCATTCTTTTCCCTTGTTTTCCCTACCCAAAGCTTTTCCACTGAGTCAACTGTATGCATACATATATTTGTATGCATGTGAGTGTTTCTATTTTAAGCTCGCAGCAAAAAAAAATAAAATATTTCATAGAGTACAATCCTCTGACACTCTACCATGGACTCTTTAATGGCAGCATGCATGGATTAAATTATCTAGGTTGCAATGGCAAGGTTCAACGTTTAACTCACATTATTCAAGTTGAATTGAAATACAACCCAATAGACATATACAAAATATAAACTCTCTAAATCACTTGCAGATTTATAAATAGTGAAATTGAGAGATTTTTTTCCCACTTCACTGCTAAAACTGACTGTTTGCCTGCACCTCTGTAGATGAAGATTTATGAAGTGATGTGTTGTTGACTTTGAGGACATAAATCTCTTCAGGTATTTGATCCATGTTGATCCAATTCATTTTGATACTTTGTATAAAACAGCATTATTTTAAATATACAATTATTTGACAAAGTTCCTAATTTGTACACTAGTGAAACAAATTCTGTTTCAATCTGTGTACATAGAAACTACAGTGTTTTAAAATGTATGTTTTTATATTTGTAAACAGCCCCAAAATATAATTCTAGATAAAAAATAATTTTCTTTGATTATCGGCTGTGATGTTCAAACCTCTACTCAATATCCTCCAATCAGACAAAGGCAAAATTCTATGTTTAATTTCTTGATCTTTACTGTTACTTTATTTTATTATCAGTAAGTAAGAAAACCTACAGGATTAATTTTCAGTTCTGTTAAAAACCATGAAAGTGCACATCTTTGTTGTCTTCCTAAACTGCATAGGAAGTTTAGTGCCAGTAAGTCATCAATTTTGTAATAGCTGTTGTTGTATTGAATTTCTTCATGGGTTAACGTAGCATGACATTTCGCACGCAACTGTCTGAACAGATGCCAGCGCTCCATCACTGAAAAGAAACAGATTGACAGATGCTTGGCTTGCGTGACCCTGAAGCTTCCGTCAGCCGGCACTACTTCTTTCTCTCTCCCATTCTCACTCTCTCTCCCATCTCAGTTGATTTCCTGGTTAGGTGTGGGGGGTGCTGAGAGGGTGGGGCTAGGCTAATAGAATTGGTTCCAGGCCAAATTCCCTCCCAGGTCCACCTCCGCAAGTCCCTGGTGAAAATAACTATGCTGTGAACATGCAAGGGCAAGCAGTGTTAGGAAGAGAGAGGAAACGTGGGAAACAGTTATGTACTGGTACCAGTAGAGGGCACAAAACTGTGTAACAATGACATAATCCCAGTCTCACCTGTTCATAACACCTTTCTTTTCCAGAATTGTTCCAGCTCTTTAAGTACTTTTTGAAGAACTGTAATCTCCCCTTCCTGTTTTTGTGGCTAACTAGTGGTTTGTATCTTGCAGTGTAGCCTCTGTATTTTGGTTCATAATGTCTTTTGCAGATAGTAGTCTCTGACAAAGACACACCTGTCTCCTGAAGCAGTGGAGGTCTTCCTTGGCCTTCCAGTGTTTTTGCGATTACAGAGTTCATCAGAGCATTTTTTTCTAATGATATTCCAAACAGTTGATTTTGGTCATTCTAAGGTTTGACCGATGTCTCTGTTGGTTTTATTTTTGTTTTTCTGCCTCATAATAACTTCCTTGACTTTCATTGGCACAGCTTTTCTCCTCAGGTTGAACAAGGGCAGCTACAGACTCCAAATTGTAGGAGCAAGCCTAGGAATCTTATCCCTGCACTAATGAAGAAATAAAGCAGACCTAAATAATCACAAACACCTGTGAATGTTTCCCAAATGTGACCTGAAATGAGTGTATATATTACAAAATCAACCTGAATATATATATGTTGCTGCAGCCTTAACCATTATGTATGCATAATGTACTATGTAAACAACCTGAAATTATTCGGACATATATAGCTTTGTATATATTCTCAAACTCACCCTGTGATCAGTCTCTGAGTAAATCAACAGAGAATTTTAGATTATGAATCTTCCTTTTAACATCTGGCTTATACCCTCAAACTTGTTTTGAGTTTTCTCACAAAGCCCATATTTTCTCCATATCATGTAGTCAGTATAGAGGAATTCAACCTTTTTGATCTGCAAAGCAAACATAAGCCACTTGACTCCCACTCAACAAAGGCACGCACATTTGGAGCTATTTTTCCTTCTCAGTTGACTGGTCACGGAAAGCAGCTTGGTAAGCCCTGAGAAAGCCATCAGCAGAAGAATCTCTGAAAGGAGTGATGGAGGAGAAATTGATGGATGGCACGACAGCAAGCCACCCTGCTGTAGGACTGGAACCTTGCATGGTCTAACACTGTGGCCAGACAGGGCAGGGCGGGGCATGGCGGTGAGGTGTCTAGAGCATTATGGAGAGTAGCAGAGGATTTTGGGAATCGAGAACACTCAGGCTAAAGTTGGAAATGTTTGTTTAAAGCCATAAGGACCCAATTATTCACAATACATCAGGTTCACACTAAGGTTTGCTGAAGTACTGTTAAGACAGAAGTTTCTTGAGCCCAGGGTCAGGTCCAAAATTAATTTTGTTAGGTTACAGTTGGGTTTAGTTGGAATTTCGTCAAATTACAGTCTGGTTCAGAGTCTAAACTTGGTGCTTTGTTTGACTCGGTCAGAGGTTGTTCTTGGACAAATTTCAGAGTGTTTCAGACAGACTCCTTATGAAGTGGCTGTTAAAATCGTAAACCTCTCACGCAAGAATGATTTGGAAAGGTTTGCTTTGGCTACATGCATGGAACTCATCTCTCTCTCTGTCTCTCTCTCTCTCTCTCTCTCTCTGTCTCTCTCTCTCTCTCTCTCTCTCTCTCTCTTTTTTTTTTTCTCTTTCTCTCTCACTCTCTCATTCTCTCTTTATGTAGCTATTCAGGAGAAACAATGCAGAAAGCAAAATTCTGAGCTCTCCAGCCCTGAACCCAGGAAATGCAGCCTTGGAAACAGTATCATGGAAAGTGATCTTCTGCTTGAGGTGAGAGAGGGTGTCTGTGAGTTATTCAAGGGCTACTTAACCCTAGGTTGACCCCAGTGATTCGAGACTGAATGAAATGAGGAAGCAAAAGCATTTAGGAACTGATGCAAGACAGCCTATTTTTTTCACCTTTCCTGACCAAAGGCCATGTATCATGACTCTCATGTTAAGACCTTTAAACACTACTAGCTGCATTTTTACTGTCTGAACATATGAATCAATAGATGGATCAATAGAAATTATTCAAAAAGTTGGAATGAAATATTACTACACTGATCTGCAATAATATTAAAGTAAAAACAAAAAGAACATGAAAGTGTATGGACGGAAGGAAAGGTTTATGTAAGATATCTTATGAGATTCCTCTCACAGCAGAAGGTGTCTTACACCAGTGATGATTTGACAGTTGTGGTACAAGTTCTATGCCTTTTTATAAGGAAAAAAAATACTATCACTACATACACAGTGTTCACTGCTTTTACAGGATATACAGACCATCAAGGGTTGCCTTTTTAAAATTGACAAACTAAACTAAACTTATAATGCTTTGATTATATAAGGAAAGTGTTTGATAAAAATACAGTATTTTATTTTAGTAGTTTGTTTGCTTTTACTTGCAGGTTTTGCCTAATTTGTTTTCTTTTTTTAATTATTCTTAAAGTACATGATGGAACTATTTCCATAACACTAAAGTTTTCAAGGGTTTTGTACACTCCCTATATATAGATCTAAACTATCTAGAACTGAAAGAATCTTATTGGTACAAAACTCAATTTGCACATCTCATGACATAGATGACTTGTGATACTTACAAAGTCTTATGAAGTCTTAGAATATATTTCATATGTGTAAGCCACAAAATATCTAAAAAAAAAAAAAAAAAGTCTTTTTCTTTGCTAAATGTGGTTAGTAGGGAATGTCCGTTTCCAGCATTGGTCCAGGTCCAGCCTTTTGGGTTTTTTTTTGTGCTGTTTACTCAGTAAGAGGTTCCATAAGTTGATGCCATCCACAACCTGCAACAATTAGGCTTATTTTCAGAAGGTAAAAGTGGTCTAAATGTGTGCAGTATGGAACTATTTTAAAGCGGAAAATGAAAACATATCAGAAGAGCTCATGTTTCAGCTGTTTAAATGATCCATCTTCTGTGTAAACATGGTCGCGTAAATAAAAACTGACATTTTATACACTCCTGTTTATCATTCAGTTCACTATCATTTAATTAAAACTAAACTATGCTGCAGACATTTTGCATTATAGGCAGACATGCCACCTATAATAGATTTAAAACTAAGGATTTAAAGATAGGAGACTGTGGCGTCAGTAAAGATGGTGTTTCTTAATGGAACATTGCCTCTGCTCTCTTCCTTAAGCAAGCATTGAACATGCACCTGGTCATCCACATAATATAAAAGAAAGTCAGATTCATTCGATTTTTACAGGAGTAGTAGTTTTAAGTAGTGGAATCTTGCCATGCACATTGTTTAGCTTTGGACACCTATGACCCCAATTAAAGAGTTTTCCTTGCTTGGACTACTTGAGGTAGACATTAACTACTGCATTCCAGGGACACCTTGTCACAGACCTGCCACTTTGAAAATGCTCTGATCCACTTAATTTTTGGCACCTTTCAGAGATGGTCAGGTCCATATACTTGCCCTTTTTTTCCAACTACAGCTTCAAGAACCATTTTTTGCTTGCTGCCTAATTTATTCTACCTTTTAAGAGACATTATATATCTCTTCACTATTCACTTCACCTGTCAGTGGTTTTGTTGTGTTGTGGATGATCAGTGTAAATAGTAAAGTAAAAAAAAAAAAACCTAGGAATTGCGTCCAACTGTCCATTGTTTCCTCCTTCTGTCTTTTCACCACTTCCTTACCCTTGCCACAAAACGGCTTAAAAATATCCCTACATGGCATGCTGGTGTAAGGTCATTGTCACACGGCTGAGCGGGAAGAGCCTCTGCTGACCCTGCGATGACACAGCTGGCCAGAGAGCATGCTGGAGTCACGCAAGTGTAAAAGAGCAACACAATACAAAGCGGTCTTGCGTTAAACTGTTCCAAGACTTTAAACTTCTTACAACACAGTCAGACCCAAACTGCTTTGTGAATTGTGCTCTTTCAAGATATGGCTATTTTAAATATATTTTTAGGTCAAAATTTAAGAGGGAGATTTTCAGATTGCAATACTTAAAGCTATTATGATTTATTGCATATTATTTTTCTCATAATTATAGCCTATGTTATAAACAGCTTTGTCTGAAGTTAAAGCAGGAAATTGTATAAAATAACATGAAGCTGGTACCAATCAAAAGCAACCAAACACCCCATGCGCAGAACAACACGACTAACTGGCAGTCTGCCATACTACATCTACAAACATACTACAAAATCCTACTTGACTTGACTACATTCAGAATTCCAGCCTCAAGTGTATATTCTTGTCTTGTGATTCTAAAACCATAGGCCTGCAACTTTATAAAAAAAAATTGCAGTTTTATTTATAGTCACCATACTAAATTATAGACAGACAAATCATGATTTAATATTCTTCTAAAATGTAAATTTCACTAGTTATTTAGTGCACTGGCTCAGCTTTCATACTAAGGATGGCTACAGTATAATGCTTTTTTGATCCTGATAAATATATCAGAATACACTTTTTGAGTGAACACTGAAGAACTGCATGAATGATAAAGTTATTCATTGTGAACTTTGTGTAAAAAGCTTTGGCTGAAACTCACACAGCTTTCTGACTCTTTGAATGTACTGGTTCCTGTGGACTTGTGCTTTTTGTGGATTAAAGCTCAGCTTTTAATACGATCATACCCTCAAAGCTAGCTGGCAAAATAAATTGGCTTAGGAATTAGTCAGCTGGTGTGCTACCTGTTCCTTGACTTTCAGAACAGAAACAAAACAGAACAGAACACAAGGGGTCAAAATATAGAACAGGCTGTAGGCTCAAAAACACTGTCTCCCTACAAAGTTATTTTTCACCCTGTTATACTTACTGTATGCAGTTAACTATAGTAGCTCTGTGAAATATTATAAGCATGCTGATTATACCTCTTTGGTGAGCATGCATTCTGATCTGCTAGTTGGTAGAAAGAGTCAACAAATTTTCTTGGAAATATCATCTATTCCTCTCTGAAATAGGAAGACAACACCAGTTACACCATGAAAAAGAAACACCAAAGACTTTTCTTTGAAAGCTTTTTCTTTGAAAGTCTCCAAAGAAGGAATGCTTCAGTTCTAATTTTGACCTCAGTTTATGTGTTGTATAGCAGCAGCACAGCTGAGTAGAAAAATACATTGGAGAGAATCATACATTCAGCCAGTTCATTCAAAGATAAGTGGCTGTGAATTAATCAGCAATTCTGCTAATTAGGACTTACTTACTTGATTGCAATGATAATCAAGTTCTGAATGCTGAATCATATAGAGTGTCTGCAAGATGTTCTTCCCTTTTCTCTAGTCTTTGACAGGGTTTGCTTTGGTTGTGAGTTCAGATGGAATCATATTCTACACGTCCTCTACCATTGTAGACTACCTGGGCTTCCATCAGGTAAATATATATCATTTTTTTCATAATGAAGTAAAGCAGTGCAGAATTAAATTTTACATGTATGTCCTTTTTTGCAAATTTGAAACTTCTAGTTCTACTTCATCTTAGAGTAAAAAACTAATTAAAATTGACATTGTGCATTTATTCATAATTTCCACCAACGTGTACCTTTTCTGAGACATCTTTTGATTTTTAATACATCAACATGCACCTATGAGAGGGTGAAAGCATTCTGCTTTTTGGTACAACCGGAAGAATCAAACCATTCACATGATACATCAAATTCAAATATTCAAATCCTTCACGTTTGGCCAAAATAATGAAGGACTGTACACATCACATCAGAGGTTTACTAATATTTTCTACTAAAATAAAAGATTACAAATATATAACGCAATTACACTCGTTTGTTTTATCCTAACAAGGACGTGCTTGAATACATTAGAATCGTCAGGAAAAATCATACTTCTTTTGAAAGCATAATTCCTCATCATAAATCATTCATTTAACTTTTATTTTTTCCTCAAGTTAAAAGCATCTGTTACTCCTTAACTGCATTCAAGACAATGTCTTAGAACCTGAAGTAACCCTAGATGCCATGACCCGTTAATTTTTTATGATGACAAAAAATGAGACAAGTGCATGCTATGTCTGTCTAAAGCCTTCAATAAAAATACTAAATTAAGAAAGCATAAAATGTGTCAATGATCTGGAAAAAACCTCCCAGTCCTCAAAGGAATCAAAACAGTAATAATATGCGGTTGTCTGTAAAAGGCCTACAGCAACTTTCAGCAACCTCAAGCTTTTCCCAACAAGAAGCACAAGAATAGTCACCACTTTTCACCCATTGGTTAATTTACGACTGCTTCATAGGACACTAAGTGTCAAGTTTCTTTGGTGAGCTTTACAACAACTCTTCTAACAAAGAGAATTTGACAAGAAAACCAAAAAGTCAGTGGTGTGCAGTCAGCATACGAATGTGAGATGAAGCGTTCAGAGCTGTGCAAGTTTTGATCTGGTATGTAACGGAAAGGTTGAATATCTTAGAGGAATTCTGTCATTTTATGAATAGAGGGTATTCTGGAGAAGGAAAGGCACATTAAAATTACGATTGTGGGGTTTGTGGCATTTCAGGGTTTGTCTCTTTTTCTCCTTCATCATCAATGTAGGTTTTTGTGTGTCCTCATGCAAGCACAGTCTGTGTCACGCAATACACAAACAAGACTGATGCTGAAAACTCCACCCCCCCACCAGCCCACTGCGAGTAGGAACAAAGGCACGAAAACTCAAAGTGACAAAGACTCCGGCATTAAAGGAACATTTCAGCCAAATATACTAACATGGCTAATGAAGTCTATGGCTGAACTAGTTCTGTATGAATGTGTTTGTGTTAAGCTTTAGGTGTGTTTCTGTTGCCTTTGTTTGATTTGCATATCTATTACGTATAAGGAAGGTACTCTAAGAAACATTTCTAACATTCTAAAATGAGGTAACTAGCTGTTTCAATCTAGGCCATGGTCGTGCACCAATATGGTTTGTGCACTTATTTGAGTTATTACAGTTTCCTTACATTCATTTTGAAATACATTTCAGCTACATGATTACAAACTTCTTATTATAATATACTGAAATTGTAGAATCTGCAGAATTGTAGAGCTGCACAAAACAAATTTTCTTAATCAGAAATTGTTGCCATGAGGAAAGTTACTTATGAACTTCAATGATGACAAAAAAAATAATGTGCAGACATAATACCCTGTGGTTTGAAAAGGATTTAAAATGCACTCTTCAGTGGCCAGTAGGGTAAAAATGTAAATGATATTGGTGCATAGAAAAATTTGTTTTAAATATGGTTATTCAGTTAAAAGACAGAGCTACAGGCCAGTGGTGGGTAGCAGTGAACAAGTGGTTATAATCGGAAGGTTATATTGGAGTCTCAGAGCAGTAGGTAGCCCTGAGGTACCCTTGAGCAAGGTAACAGTTCCAGCATGGCTCCCTGGGCGCTGGATTTAGGGCTTCCCCCCACTGCACGGTGAGAATGGGTCAAATACAGAAAACGTAATTCTGTGTGGTGTTGAGTAAGCTGTGTTGGGCGTTCAAAAAAAAAAACAAAAAAAAAAAAAACAGTAATTTGTACTTCACTGGCACTAGGGCAGCGGTGGCCTAGTGGATAGGGAGTTGCCCTGGATCAGAAGATTGTGGGTTTGATTCCCTCACCAGTAGGTTGCCCTGGGGTACCCTTGAGCAACGGTACCATCCTTGTCACTGCTCCCCGGGCAGCTTTCAATAACTGCCCCTTGCTGCACGTGTGTGTATGGATGAAACGCAGAAGTTGAATTTTGTTGTGTTGTGTTGTGCTGTGCTGCGTTTCACTATGACAAGAATAGTCACGAATAGTCAAATCTAAAAGGTTAATCTCAAATAGACATGTAGATGTGGTTTGATATTGTATAACGTACCATTAAAAACGGCAGGCTTGAAATATCACACACTTGTGTCAGTCTGTACTGAGCTGTTAAGTTTCTAACATAGTTTGACACAGTATTATCAATTAAAAATGGATAGCACTACAAATAAATACAGCCAACTATTACTGTGTATAAAAATATATTTAATTTCTGTATTTATAGACTTTGTTGCTAGAAACCATATAAGCAAGTTTTTTTTGACGCAAATGTGTGGTGATGTAGACATGCAGGTAAGACTGTGCTAATTGCTGGGGTATAAGCTTCTTTATAGCGCTCTGTGGTAACACTTGTGGTGCCAGCTTAGATACCTCTGCAGCGACTGGCCATTGTATGCTGTTCTTTCAAGCGTAGAGGAGGTTAAGTGGACAGGTCACTGCAGTGGCCAAACACAAAGGGCTCACTGATGCAGGGGGTTAATTGATGCCAGACTAAAACCTGCATTTGCGTGTGTGTGTGTGTGTGTGTGTGTGTGTGTGTGTGTTTTATCTTCTCTACTGCAGACGGATGTGATGCACCAGAATGTCTTTGATTATATCCATGTGGACGAGAGGCAGGAGTTCAGAAGACAGCTCCACTGGGCCATGAATCCCACCCAGCAGGACCACCACGCTGCTTCAGCAACCGGTGTGTTTATAATTACCAACAGCACAGCAACATATACTACCATGGACAAGGGAGGGGGAGTTTAGGAGACTTCAGCTTGTGCTTTCTAGTCAGTTTGTCCACAGCACTACTTAATTTGATGGTGTCACATTACAGTTATCTAGTCATTATTACTATGACCAAGTTCAATTAGAAAAATGGATGGATGGAGTTTGATTAATGTATAATAACAGTAATTTTGCACATATTTCTAACTATTGTAATTTTGATATACAATAACTGTGATGTCACATACAGTGTTAGGAATGATTTACATCTGATCTGAAACCAATGCAGCCATTGCAGCAGTAAACAGAATGAGTACACACATCCATATAAAACTTTGGAATCGTGTTTTCAGATATTTGACTAGAATAGTATAGATTATAATAGAATAGAAACTTTAAAACTGTTAACTTTTGTGAGGGAAATTTACATTTGGCATCATAACTGAATAGCAGATATATAGGCAGATAAAGTGTAACTCCGTTTGTGATCTGTATTTGTTTGGATCGAGCCTGATACCAAGGTCTTTAATGTGGGTGTGTAAAAGCAATGTGTCCAGTCTGACTAGAATCATGATCTGAAGTCATGTGCATGACCAGCAAATTTTATTGTTGGAGCACAATACACTGCACAGCTTCCAGCAATATTAACTATTTTGGGTCCAATGTGTTACACCAAAGCAAAGCTTGCTGTTTACTTCTGCATCACACTTGCAAATTTTATAAAGCATTAAACATACCTGTCAAAGCTTTCACCTACTCTTCTCCATCAATGCACCTAACCCCACCATGTAGTAATGCAAGTAATGCAAAATGTAAAATACTAGTCTTTTAGGGGTTTCAAAAAATTATTTGCTTTTATAAAAAAGTTCTGAATTATGTCCTTAATGATGAACCAAGCTGTGGATTACTCTGTTACTACATAAAGAAAAGTTATATAGCATCAAGAGTGAAGTAATAATGAGAATCATTTTCAGGAAAATTAATATTCATATTTAGTATATTTGATCAAATCTCCACGCAAATGATTTGATAAAAATGACTAAATCTGATTCCCAGAGTTTATAACTGTGATGACATTTTGTTGCCTGTAGTTTAGCAGAGTGTTTGAGCTGCCTTAGCATGATAGCGTTGGCCTAGTGTTTAGGGACTAGGCCCCATAATCAGAAGTTCATGGGTTTGATTCTCAGACCAGTAGGTTACCCTGATGTGCCCATGAGCAAGTTACTGCCCCCTTCTGCATGTGTGTATGGGTTAAAAGCAGAGAATGTATTTTGTTGTGGTTCAGTGTGTGCTGTCCTGTGTTTCACAATGACAAATAGTCACATTCACTTTTAGACGTGTGTCTCAATTTAAAAAGCTTCTAGAAATGTTTAGTCAAGGTTGCAGTATCTGTACTGAAAGAAACGTGTTATTGCACCATCTCTACTGTAAATAATGTGTCTGTTATATCATTCCTGTGATTTGTCTATAGCAGTTTCAATTTCAGCATTTTTTTTAATGAAAGATGCTATACAAATAAAGATTATTATAAATAATATTACTAAGTCATTAATTTTACATTTAAAATGTATTGCTATTTCATTTATATTACAGTATGTCATTATGTTATATTGTGTAATATTAAATTGAGTGCAAACTTTTGTACAGAAATGCATATGTTTCTATCAGTCATAAAGGTTGTAGCCTTGTCTGTGGTATGTGTGGTGCTGATGCAGGTGAGGACTTGACTGTGGGAAGTCTGTTTAGTGCAGAGGAACCAGATGGTGTTTCTCCTGAGCTCTCTCCTTTTCTCACTCGCTGCTTTATCGCTCGAGTTCGCTGTTTGCTGGATAGTACGTCCGGCTTTCTGGTAAGTCACAGCAGCATTCATGAACAGTAGAGTTACACCTTTCCAATGCAGCCTCATGAAGTGGTTAGATTTCTTTCTTCTTGTGACATCTTTCTGTCTGAGATCTGGAGACCTACTTTTCTAGTCAGTGGCATTAAGAGAATTGATGTACTTTCATTTTAATTCCCTTTATCATCTGCAATAAAATTAGCATGGCTCTGAAAATATATGTCAATGATGGGACTCAGACCCTCCCTAGAATGGTAACTTTATAAATTTTAAGCTTTATAGACTAAATGACTAAATTAGGAAAAAAAATAAACAACTCTCCTAAATCATCCACTGAGTCTGTCAGTTGACAATAAGCATTCTACCCGAGAGGAGTAACTGTACATAACAATACATTAGCCACAGTTAGGAAAAGAAGCAGTTAGCATGGCTCAGAGAAAGCATGTGCTTCACACGCTCATATCTGGTGGCTGTTTGTTACTATAGGAATCTTAGCTAATAAGTTAAAAGTGGGGAAAAGGAAAAAATCCTAAAAAAAAAAAAGTTAGGGGGATTTGACCACAAAACAAATCCGGATTATAAAAAATGGTAATGCATCCTCACTGATAAAATGGAAAAGAAAAAAAAAAAAGATTTGCAATGAAATATTCCCACTGAAAGAAGAAAAAATTAAGATTTTCCTGTAGAGACAGTATGTTGTACATCTGCTGTTCTCCTCTGAAATTTTATTATCTTTCCCCCTTCTATAGAGCATGCAGTTCCAAGGTAGTCTGAAGTTCTTGCAAGGTCAGAAACGGAAGAGTGAGTCTGGTGCTCTGCTGCCCCCTCAGCTGGCTCTGTTCTGTGTGGCCATACCACTCGTTCTGCCCTCTATAACTGAGCTCAAAATGAAGAACATGATTCTGAAGAGCAAGCAAAAAGGCTCCAACAGCAGGTTCACACTTTTAATAGTTCACTTCTTTATTCCTGTTCAAGTATTTCAGAACATATAGTTTTGTTGGATAGATGCAATGTACAATTTTGGCTTACACATATAACATATATATAGGTATATGTTATAGATATATAGATAGATATAGGTGCTCATACGCTCATATCTTCTTGTTATGACAAGTGGTATTGTGCTGGACTGGATTTACCACCTGATTGTTCATCACTAGATTATATCTGAAAGAAATAGAGAAAGGTTTGCATTAGGATCACTTTCGCTATTCTAGAATTCACATTTTAAAAAAAAAGAAAGATAACCTCATCTTATTATAAAGGTATCTCTGAAATATTAACTTCATCAGTCAAGGAAAGCTCTCTCTCTTGGTGTCAGAATAGCATCCACAGGCCTTGAGGGGTTACCAAAAAGTTAGTTGAGTGATAAAATTATATTAATCAAATGGCATTTGCAGCTTCCTGATCCCTATCCAACAGAACACTGAATGTAATAACTTAGTACCAGATCTTATTGAGTCTTACATCAGCTGCAAGCAGTCTCATTAAGTGTTTCTCCCTTTGTAGTGAAAAAAGGCACCGTATTTCTCGTAGTTCCTGTGATGCTGGGGACATGCTGCTGCTGAACTGGACTACCACATCCTCCAAGGACCCCTGCCAAAGCAGTTCATGGGCAGCCCTTGCCAAAGAGGGTGTCCAGTACAGGAATGAGAGCTACTACAACCAGGACGAGCCTCTAAACTTCTGCCTATCCTCCATGGGAGTTCCCAGAGCGCCTGCTTCAGAAAGTCTGTGGGAGTCCACTGGCTATTTCTCCAGCAAGTTAGGCAAGCATCCCCAGCCTAGTAAATTATGCATCTCACCAAGTTCCCCAGCTGCAGGGACACAAGGAAAGCCTTATGGACCTGTAGACAGGGACAGTTATTGGGAGCATGGGAAGACTGAGAGCAGGTACATGGCACATAATGACTGCTACAGTGAGTTGCTTTTGTCTGAGACTGCCATAAAAAGAGAGCAAGACTCTGATTCAGAAAACGGCTGCAGTAGGTACACAACCCAGCCACATAAAGGGGTTTGGCGCCACAGCATGGTCTTCAATGAGGGCCCCCAGGTGAAAATAGAAGGAGAGTATTATAACCACTATAGCTCATACCCAAATGGAAAAGTGGTTGATATAAGCCCAAATCTTAACGGCCACCACAAATATCTCGGTGCAGGCCCAAGCAAGCCTCTAAAATGTGTCCTCAACAAAAACCCCACTCATTCTGATCCTCTAGGAAACCAAGGAAACTGTCTGGATAGCCATATATATGCCAATGGCTCTATGGAGTCCAAAGTCTTTATGCAGCCGGAGTACAAGCTAAACTATGAGTTTCGGAGCCGCAGTCTTCTCCACTCCATCAAAAGAGAGCCTATGGACTCTCCACCCTGGACCGATGGCACCCATGATGTTAGTCAAGCGAATGCAGAAAGAAATATGGCAAATTGCGCAATGAATGCAGTAGCACAAAAAAACAACCCCTATTTGTATATGCAGTGATCTTGAGACCCATGGCAGCCCCTTTTCTTGTCAAACAACCTTTTGGATTTAGTGTTGGATTAAAGGAGAACTCCCATTGTTTTTCAAACTAATTGCTATCTGCTGCATTTATATTATACTGGTCATTATTATGGACAATCATTTCAGTGTACTTTTTTTTGTGCTTAGACGAAAACAGAAACATTTGGATTGAAAAGAAGCCACAGGCGTTTGGTTAATATATGAATACATTTTGAAACATATGACTATATAATATGATTTTGAACCATTACGCTCTAATAAAACCAGGATAATAATGACAGGGAAAATTCTGAACTAATCTGTAGGTTTTTAGCAAACTCAAACACTGGAGAATAGCAGACAAGAATCAGTTCTGGTTACTGTCATAAATGTTAGGCCTGTGAAAACAGCCCACAAAACTATACTGGTAAAGAATTGCCACAAAGAAGAAGACATGAGTTAAATTAATGTTTACTGTAGGAATTCAATTATCCAATGACTTGTGTTCAGAGTCTATTCTTTTACTGTTATTTTTTTGACTACAGGGTAAAATAGAGAGATTACTTGGAAAAAGGCTGTAATATTATTTTAAATGCTCAGGTTTACTCCTTTCCAGAGGCAGGAATACTGGTCTCACTGGTTTTAAGGGGTAGTTCTTTGTTTTGGCACTTTTACAGTGATGTGGAAACAAGATTTCAAATGTATTTGTGTAATGTTGGTGATCATGTTATATGAACCTCTGTGTTTACCTAATGGATATGGGATTAGGTTATTGTTTAGGACAAAGAACCTTCATAAGGAACAAAAAGAAAAAAGGCATTCTATTGTTTTGACTGGCTGACACACAGATGTAACACAGAGAAGAACATGAGATTGTTTCATTAGTAAGCGATACTGGGTCATAATCATACAGGTTAGCATCACATAAATTATTTGGGCCCCTTTCTCTTTAAAAGCAATACAGTGAGAGTCAGTCATAATAATATATTCGGTATTCTTTTTTATTATTATTATTTTCACCAGATCAGTTACACTCAAGAAATATAAAATAATTAATAGTCAGAGTCTAGTGGTGGTTGAAGCAGGTTCTGTCGCCAGGTTTGTGTTTTAGATTATATGTTGATTACTTGTTAGAGAATTATGCACTGTGTGAGAAATTAGCTGCCACAGCTTTGACTTGCTGTCTTGAAATATATGCTTTGTATTTACACTTCAAAGTAACCTTTTGTCAAAGTAACCTTTTGTATGACAAGGACTAAAAAGGAAATCTACAAATATACAATCTAATATGCAGCTATGACATTTTATTACAATTATTGCTGAGTTTACAAGCACACTTTCCTGGTCTGTTTGTGCTATTTACCTGTATACTGTTTATTACCTTTTGTTGAATCTCTGATTTTAGTGTAAATGAACTGTATTGTATGTATTCTCTTAAATGATTTCAACAAGCTCATTTTGCAGTATATTTTGAATATGGGTCACATACTCTTTTATACACAATCTGGCTGCTGAGCAGCAATCAATGAAACTTGTATTTTGTTGTTTGCATTTTTTAAATGTATAAAGTAAAGTATTTTGTTGCCCTGAGAGAAGTCTCATCGTTATGATTTTTAATGCTGTATATTATCCATCCACTACAGTGTGAGCATCAGAATTGGACTATAAAACAAATGTTTGATGAATCATGTTTTCTTTTATATCATGAGGATGGCACTAGGATGTGCACCTGACAAAGGCAGTGTGAGGCTCTGGGCCATGTTCTGCTTGGAAGCCTTGGGTCCATGCATTCATAGGGATGCCATTTTGGCACATATCATGTCATTGTTGGTGACAAGATACAACCTGTCGTGACAGCAATGTTCTGTAATAGCAGGAGCCTCTTTCAGCAGGACATGGCACAATCCAGAAATGAAAACGAGTTCGAGGTGTTGATATGGCATCCAAATTCTACAGATCTTATTCTGGAGGAGCTTCTATGGAGGCCTCCCCTCCCAGTTTATAGTAGACTTAAAGTATCTGTTGCTTGGTATTAAAGCACACCTTCAGAGGCACTGTGGAGTTCAGAGAGAGAGGGAGGGGGGGTGGATGGACAGATGGACAGACAGACAGACATATAGATAACCAGCTTAACGAAGTCAGCTTATATAAAAAGGAAGCAAATACGAGTATTGCCCAAGTATTAAGTATTCCAATGAAATTAAATAAGATAAAATATATATACCATACGCGACTTCCCTGCGCAAAAGCAGCGCAGAAGCGACTATTAAAATACCAAAATAGTGGCTAATCTACTGATTATATCCACATTAAATTAAATAATTAATTTGGGGTACAGAAAAAAAACATTCTGAAACAAAATTTGTAAATTATAAAAAAAAACAAACAAACAAACGCCCCTCGTCTGCGCAAGCCCAGCGCAGTATTGACAGCACTGAGTTCATTTAGACTCAGTGGGGCGGGCAGCAACCAGGAAGGTTAAGAGCTAAAGCCGAGAGAAAAACAACGCTAAGAATAATAACGGCACTAGTAATAATAATACTAGAAATAATATGACACCGTGACAGCAAAGAGCAAATCTTTAGGAACACATTCGTGAGTAAATCACTCTACAGATTTATTTTAAAGCACTTGCCGAATGGAAAGTTTTTCGCTAATGCTAATGTTAGCCTGTTAGCTGCTCACCGTTAGCTCTGGCCTAATCTGTTGTGTGGATTCGCAGTTGTGGCTTCTATCCCACAAGTCTAACATTTATTTAAGTGTTTAACAGGATGGTCAGTGCTTCTCCGGGAACGTAATGGCTTGTCATCCATTACATTTCTTGAAGAAGGCAGAATAAGCGATTTGGTTTGCTGTCAGTGTATAAGTGTGGGGCGTGTGTCGATTGACTGCTGCTGACCAGCACCTGACGTCGTCATTTATACACTGTTTATTCTTTTATTCATGTATTATTTCTAAGTTTAAGTGTGTATACTTGAGCCCAGGAATGTTGGACCTCCTTTGTTTCCTTTTACTATTCTTTGGATTCTTTTTTCTAGCTTAAATATTTAAAACGATCCAGACACCTCTTTTAATAAGAGTTTAATCTCCTGGAAAATAACTCCAACGGTCGGCTAGTGAAATATATCCCCTTCACTGGAGTGGTGGAGCACCATCCAGTACCTTTATGTTGAGATGACCCAGAGCTCATCCAGGATCTACAAGGCTTTAGTTTTCAAACACCTTCAAATCCTCATGATCCAGATTTGAGTGTAACAGATCAAAGTAATGGATGAACATCCAAGCCAGTTACCAAGATGATCTATTCCTCATATGATCAGATATTTAATGATGTATGTTAAGATTTCCAGATTGTTAGACCAGTAGCTGTTGTGGGATTCACTACAGGGATGGGGAGGTCAGATTTGATCACTGAAGCCTTAGAAAATGTAAACTGTTAGGTTTGTTGGTCAGTAGTTAAAATAAAAATATTATCAGGTATTGATATTAGGTGGCATAATTTGCAGCATTCAGTTGAATATTTGAGACATTTTTGTCAATAATGTAGGTACTGTGTTACTATTATTAGGAATCCCTCCCATTTATTTTTTCATATATAACTTGCAAAGTACAAGGCTGTTGGGGATGAAGTTGGCTTCTGTTTCAACTATTTTACTCTGCAAGTCTGTGCCTCTTCAGTTCATCACCCTTCTTCGCTGGGCTGTTAATGTGGTCACTGTCATGGAGGAGACAAACAGAGAAGCCGTTGCCACAGCGGTGCAAAGGGTGGCTGGAATGCTACAGCGGTCAGATCAGCTGGACAAAGTTGAGCAGTACAGGCGCAGAGAGGCACGGAAAAAAGCGTCTGTAGAGGCTAGACTTAAAGTAGGACATTTGTTTGCATTTTGCTCATATATTGATCATTGTTTGAGTAGTCCAACAGAGTGAAATGAGTATAGTAATATTGCGTCAATGTCTTCCCTTCACAGGCAGCTATTCAGTCCCAGCTAGACGGGGTACGAACAGGCCTCACACAGCTGCACAATGCTTTGTGTGATGTGAAGGACATCCAGAACTCTCTTGCTGATGTCAGTAAAGACTGGAGGCAGAGCATCAACACAATTGAGAACTTGAAGGATGTCAAAGATGCTGTGGTTCAGCACAGCCAGTTGGCCTCTGCAGTGGAAAATCTCAAGAATATCTTTTCAGGTGAGAGCCAGCAGAAGAACTCTGTTTAGTTCTTGTTACTGTCAGGACCAGTAACCTTACTGACAAACCTTTACAGCTTAGATGTGATGTGAAGTGAAAGTGACAGCTTGTCATTATGAGCACACAATGAACCACAACAAAACTTCTTCTCTGCATTTAACCCATGCACCACCTGCAGCTGAGAGCAGCCATGCATCCAGCACTTGGCAAGCAATGAGAGTGACAGTACCTTGCTCAAGGGTACGTCAGGGCAACCTACTGCTCTGGGATTTGAACCTGTGCCCTTCTGATCCTGTGGCTTAGCCCCCAAGCACTAGGCCATAGCTGCCCCATGTGCATTTATGGGGGGTAGCATTATGCCATCAGTCCACTCTTGACTAGTCAAGAATACAGAGTATAGATGGTAACATGTTTGTAATTTAATTATAATTTCTTATTTCTCACTTGCTACATACTCTCTGTCCCCCAACAGTGCCTGAGATTGTGCATGAAACCCATGACCTGATTGAGCAGGGCGAGCTCTTACAGGCCCACCGTAAGCTGATTGACTTGGAATGCTCCCGTGATGACCTAATGTACGAGCAGTACCGCATGGACAGCAAGAACACGCATGACATGAACCTGATCCGGGCCTACTTTGGCCATGTTCAGGGCTTGTCTGATGAGTTGGCTAAGCAGCTGTGGATGGTGCTGCAGCGAGCACTGGTCACGGTGCGTCGGGACCCCACAATGTTGGTTTCGGTGGTGCGTATTATTGAGCGCGAGGAGAAGATCGACCGGCGCATGCTGGACCGCAAGAAGCAGACAGGCTTCATCCCCCCAGGTCGGCCAAAATGCTGGAAGAGCCGCATGAATCAGGTGCTGGAGGGTACGGTCAGCGCCCGCATCGAGAGCACCCAGTCCGAGACTCGAGACTCTGACAAGATGTGGCTGGTTCGGCTGCTGGAGATCACACGTAAATATGTGCTTGATGACCTGATAGTGGTGAAAAACCTAATGGTGCAGTGCTTCCCGCCACACTACAACACCTTCCAGCTGTTCTTTGACCTCTACCACCGGGCACTGTCCGCACGTATTCAAGAGTTGGCCACTGAGGATCTGGAGGCCAATGAGATTGTGTCCTTACTCACCTGGGTCCTTAACACATACAAAAGGTTAGTCAAACTGAAGAAGAATCTGTACTTTTTACCTGAGTGTTCAAATTCATGCTATTGATTGTGAAAATGTGATTGTCTTCACTTGGTTAATAACTAGTTTGCAAGTTTCTTTTAAACCTCTGGAGCAAAAAAAAAATCCTTTTTTTAAAATTATTCATTTATTTATTTATTTATATTTTTTTGGGGGGGGGGGGGTGCCACATGGTGTGTCTGACCATTTTGATTACACTATAACATTACACATTCTCATATCTTTTGAATGTAGCGTGAGTCCTTTATTCTGTCTGCTGAACTGAAACACAAGCTCAGAATGGCATCATTTGGTTCAGTGGGTTCTGAACAATGATCTAATCACTGCACATGAAAACCTCATCTGTACAACTAGAAGGATCTGAGTTAAAAAACCGTGAACAGCATTTAAGTCATAATTGAAACAGACTTGATTTATATTCTGTAAACGCATTTTAGAAGAATGCAAAATAATTTTAATCGGAGATTTAAAATATGAACTGTACCTAGCATGATGAGGGGGATGGTACAAAGCATGAGTTCTGACTTCAAACTGACTTTAATGAAAAGTAATATTCTATGAAGTAGGCGTTAAGTTTTGTAGTTGTGTTGCTGTGTAATGCACCCTCAAATTATCTAAGGCCAGCAGGTGCCACTGTGCACATAAAAACTGCTACCACATTTTTTTTCAGATTAATGATCCACCAATGGACATCTCCAAGTGGAATACTAACTTTCAGTTCTGTTATGTCATCTAGAAGAAAGTGCAGTGGAAACTAGTGATCCTAACTGTAATCGTGATATTCATTACTGCACAGCAGCAGCATTGTGATTTCAAGCCAGTGCATGTGTGTTTAGGTTGTGGCCTAGGAAATCAATAACTCCTAGTTTTTGTGCTTGATAGAGTGAAATATTAAGAATAGAAATGTGTAAGAAACTAAGTCATAATCTGTCAGTATTACATTCCATTAACTAATTAATTATATTCCTATAACAATTTGAGTGGAAAGTGTTTTTTTACTTTGAAGTGTGTGGGGTTGCGTGTTTTCAGTGTGGAGATGATGGGCCATCCAGACTTGTATCCAGAGTGCGATGTAAACCAGTTGGAGCCTTTGCTGCCTCAGGAAATGGTGGACATTCTACTTGGCAAATACATGCAGACATTTACTGTGAGTGCACACCCACACACTTATGCACACTTGCACCAATCTCTGTCAACCCTCTGCCTGGCACTCATTTAGACAGTCCTGCAAATTTCCCTCTGTAAAGCACAAAGTAATCTAGACAGCTGCTACTGAGCTGCTGGAATTTTGCTTTCAGTAAATGTTTACTTCATAATTATGGTCAGATTTAAGCCTCTTTTCCACCGTCAGGCTGATCAGTTTACTTGGTCATATCATGCTGCTCCAACCCAGCCTGAACTTGTGTGAAAGGTTGCAGTTTATTCCTCTTATCACTATCTTTTACACTGCTAAGTTTCCCCAGCAGTGTTGAGGGTACTGGGCTAGTGGGGATCTTTAATTTTTTTTAAAATTATTATTATTATTTATTTATTTATTTATTTTTATTTGTAGTTGTTTTGAAAATGTTGACTGAGGTGTGACTAAGTACTATAAATGCAAAGCTTTTTTCTAAATATGCAATTGGAATATTTGGCATTTGGCATTAAGGTCCTGAGTACAAGTGGATATCCCACTTAAATACGCTATATGGACAGAAGTTTTGGGATACACCTATTCAATAAAACCAGTTACCTAGCCACGCTGTCAGGTTTTTATTGTAATGAGCTCAGTGAACTCAAGTGTGGTACTGGCATTAGTTAGTCTGTGTGTTTTTTACTTGCTGCTAATTCCATGGTCAACTGTAAGTGTTATTATTGCAAAGTGGAAGTGATTAGAAACAACATACATTCAGCCATATAGTGCATTGTCTCTTCATGCCCTGCAGTCTTCAGCATTTGGAAAGAGCTTTTAAAATGGGCTGAGTTAAATGATATGTATGGTGTGGATGTAGCTTGGTGTGAAACTCTCTTATCTTTGATAGTCCAACATCACCGGTTGGCTGCGGAAAGCTCTAGAAACAGATAAGAAAGACTGGCAGAAGGATACGGAGCCAGAGGCTGATCAAGACGGCTACTACCAGACAACCCTACCTGCTATCGTCTTCCAGGTATTTTGCGCAGTGTTAGAGCATGAAACATTTGTCCAAACCTGGTGCATGCGGTAATTGCTCGTATGTTAGGTGGTGGTGTTCTAGTGGTAGGATACTCGCCTATGGACCAAGAGGTCGCAAGTTCATATCCCACCTCCAGCACTGCCACCATTGGGTTCCTGAGCAAAACCCTTAACCCCAAGTTGCTCCAGGGGGGCTGTCCCTGCAATCAGGAATTGAGAGTCACTCTGGATAAGAGCGTCTGCTAAATGCTGTAAATGAAAACGGATTTTCTATGTTTATATGTTTTATATATTTTCTATATGTTTGAAAACATTGCTTGTTTTTCTTGATTTAGGACCGTTTTATTTTCCTCACCCTTTGAGTCATGTGGGTTATTATTCACTGTGGAGTTTTGTGTGATGATAGTGTTGATTGGTTTCAGGTCTGGTTTACAGAGTTTTGTCAGACTTTGGTCAGGTTCCGATTCTAATCTCTAATTCCCCCCCAGATGTTCGAACAAAATCTACAAGTGGCAGCTCAGATCAATGAGAGTTTTAAAGAACAGGTGCTGAGACTCTGTCTGAAACAGATGACCTCATTTCTGGTCAGGTAGGACAAGATCATTCCACAACCCTTGCAACCTTTTTCTTTTAACAGGCTTTTGCTTGAAAAGTCCACTTTTAATAGTTATGGTCATAAAATGATTTTTATACTGTGTTTTTTTTTTTTTTTAAATAAAGGGAAATATTGCAGATACTCCAGTAATCATATTCTAATAAACCTATTTTAACACAGTTTATCCAGGATTTGATTTACATTGTGATTTCAAATTGTTTAAAAAGTCCATTCAGAAACTAAGTTCACTTTGTGGACATGTGGTCCGTGTGAGATTATCCTTTGCAGTGAAGTCCCATATCTTTATATACAGCAGCACTGTAGCAGAGCTCATTCAGTTCTGTTTTTATAATTTTATCTACGAGGTTTGCTTCCTTTGTTTCAGGTACAGAGACGAGGCCATTGCCTATAAGGAGGAGCACTTGAAAGATCGTCAGCTTCCACAATGCTATGTTCAGTACATGATTGCCATCATCAATAACTGTCAGACTTTTAAGTAAGTTCCTGTAAATGTCCATTTATATTGTGACAGCAGCAGGGTGTAAATTCGACCTCCCTGCTTTCTTACAGTTAATGTGCTAAATTGACCTCTTCGACCGAATAAAATGTTTTTATTTATTTATTTTTATTTTTAGAGAGTCCATAAATAGCCTGAAACGGAAGTACTCACAGTCAACAGAGCCGACTCAAAATGATGCTCAGATCGAGAAGACTTTGAATGAGGTAGCCAAGGAGGGCTGCCAGTTCCTGTTAGATGAAGTCTTTCTGGACTTAGAGGTAGGAGAGGTTTCAGAGGGTCACCAGTTATATCCATATTCTACTTGAAGGTTGATCTTGCTCTTTTAACAGCATCATCTAAATGAGCTGCTCACGAGGAAGTGGTTGACAGGCTGTCATGCAGTGGACACCATCTGTGTGACGGTGGAGGATTACTTCAATGACTTTGCCAAAATTAAGAAGCCTTACAATCAGGTATGTGTGTTTATTGGTGGTTTTTAAATATTTAATCAATATTTAGATCATTGATTTGACTTCACACATTCCCATCCTTAAAGCTGTGGTCATACTATACATCCTTTTTTTTTTTTTTTTTTCTTACCCCAATTTGCCCATGATTCTCATCAGGCCAAGTCTTTGGTGCTCATCTGCAGCTTGTGCCACAGAAATCAGTTTGAAATTTTGAGAGAGCAAGCTTGGCATTAAGTACTGATAATATTAAGCAAAACATGAATTTGCATCAGATTAAAAACAAAATACCCCTCCACACAGAGATTTGTAAATCATTGCCGAAAAAGGAAACCGGTTCTATCTGTCTGTCCGTCTTTCTGCCTGGTGTGTCTGTGAGTAGGAAATGACCGCTGAAGCTCACCGCCGTGTAGTGGTGGAGTACCTTAAGGCTGTTATGCAGAAGCGCATCACATTTAAAAACGCAGAAGAGAGAAAAGAAGGAGCGGATAGGATGATTAAAGAGGCTGAGCAGTTCAGCTTCCTCTTCAAAAAACTCTCTGATGTGAGTTACCTTTAATTTGTGTCTGGGAAACTGGGAGTCCTAAACGTTTTTAAATTGTATATGAATTATTTTCAAGGTCTTCTTTAATTACAGTTACAACATGCATCATTGTGATACCTTTTATGACATTTTCAGGATACACAGTAATTAAAAATTAATGAACAAGTATCTGAAATTCGATCAGCAAAGCAGTACTGACACAAAAAGGCTTTGAGAAGCTAGAAGTACACAAAAACAGTGGCACAATAGAATAACACCTGATTTGCTATTTGTCACTGTACTGTTAGTAAACACTCTATATACACACACATATATATATATATATATATATTTCACTATATATTACTCTATATTATGTTGGATTTTTTATTATATATGCCTTTGTATATGTGTGGGTGTTTTTTTTTGTTTTTTTTTTTGTTTGTTTGTTTGTTTTGTTTTGTTTTGTTTTGTTTCACCCACCTCCAGTCTCGACTAAGTGCTGTATGTTTGTGTGTGAACAGGGAGAGGACACAGACTGGCTGTGTGGCTCAATCACTGCCATTGCAGAGGTGTTTAAGCTGACGGATCCCACTCTTCTCTTTCTGGAGGTGTCCACACTGGTCTCTAAATACCCAGACATCAGGTCAATCCCTGTGTAATTTCCTTCTCAACATGCAAGTTCTTTGACTGTATCTTCTACCTACTGTCTGTAATTGTTCTGTCCATTTGAATCAGTCTCTATGTAGCCACCACAGCAGAAGCTCTGTTTCCATTTCTTCCTGTCCTCTCCTTCTTTCTCTTTAATAGCAACTGCCTCCTTGTCCTCTCACTACATCCATAAACCTCCTCTTTGGCCTTGCTCTTCTTCTGTTGCCAGGCAGCTTCATAATCCTTTGCCTTATGTACTCCTCGTCTCTCCTCTGCGCATGTAAAAACCAGCGCAACTACGCTTCTCTCACTTTGTCTCCAAATCGACCAAGCTGAGTTGTCCCCCTAATAAACTCAGTTTTAATCTGTCTCTGCTCTGTCTCCACCCATTCCAACCAACCTGCAATCTGCTTTACTGCTCTTCCACATCCCCGGTTAACCATCCCCCCTGTCCTTCTTTCATTCTGTCTTAGCCCTGCTGACTTTCATTCTTCTCTTCTCTAGAGCATATCTCCATCTCTCCAGAGTGCTTTTTTAATTTATTTTTTTCCTTGTGTGTGAATTTTGAACTTTGGATTTTTATGTATATGTAAATTGTTACAGTGTAAAGTAAAGGTATATCTTACATTCTACTAGAAGAACAGTTACAAATACACAGCATCAGTAATGCCATGAAATCATTTCTGTTATGTTTGTGTGTAAACTTTTCATCACAACAGTATGCACTGGAATGATATGTTAGTAAAAAAGAACCCTAATGTTTCTTTTTTCCCTTAGTATGCATGAGTGACTAACCACTTTCTCGTTCTTTCGTTATGCACCGGCAGGGAGGAGCACATTGTGGCCTTGCTGGCTGTTCGGGGGGACGCCACCCGTGATATGAGGCAGATGATTGTTGAGACGCTTAGCCAAAGTAAGCCCTCAGCTTCTGCCAACTCTTCACCGATTTTCAAAGATATCACCGTCCCGACCGTCCCAACCATCACAGCCATGACCGCCATGGCTGTGCCTAAACTGCTGAAATAACCCTCACCAGGACTGAGCTTAATCTCATAGTTGTCACCAGACCAAGTGGCTTAAAGGAAGAAAGATAAGAGCTTGTGACCTTCAGGATGCACTTGGGAAACATAAAAGCAGTGTCTTCATGGTCCGCTCTTGAAGGGACAGGTTTTTCTTTAAAGATTACTTGCTGTACAAAAGTCTTTATTTTATTGCCAACACTAAAATTGGACCTTGTTTCCCTCTTGCTTCTCATGGAAATGATGACAGGATTGGCGGATTTGTTGATAGTTTACTCTGTGAATAATTTGAAGAGAATCAAATTACAGCTCCACTTCACAAAATATTTTTCAGGAGCTTGTAATGCTTGCAAAAAAAAAAAAAAAAGATGCTTCACAGACTGGCTTATTCATTCCCTAATTCACATACGCCACTGTGCACTGGTGTTCAAATGTTCATCAAAAGCTACAGCTAAGTTGGAGAAACACAATGGGAGGAATCAAATTCTGATAAATAAAAGGATGATCTGATTGATCCTTGACTCTGATTTAAGCTCTGGGTAAACAAAAAAAAAATCACTTCAGTTTTGCAGACACAACCATTCTTATGCACAACCATATATCCCTGTGGAACTGGGTATAAGCCTGAGTGGCTTGCGTGACCATTCAGAATCATAATCACTTCTCGCTTCCCATTGGCTAAGCTTAGGTTCATCCATTAAAGAATGGCTTTAATGCAACTGTTTACATGCTTATTCTCCACCAAAGGAATGTTTTATTTTGTCGTATTGCTTCTTTCGTTTTATACTACAGCTGCAAGGTTGATGTAGTAACAAATAATATAGTATAGCCTGACTTCACACGCTTAAGACACGCTGAGCTTGTCATGTGGCTTATGTTCAACGCGCTGGACTTGTTGTGGAATATGTTCGATGCTACACACAGCCTCTAAGTTTCCATTTTGGCTACATCAATTATTTCTTGCATTTCATGCATTAAGCTTTTTGTTCGAACCTTAAAAAAAAAAAGCCAAACCTTAGAAACCAGATTTTTGTTTCTTTTCGCCTACAGCATTAATCGGATTTGAGAGAAAGCAGAGCGCAGCAATGTTACTATAGTAACAGTGAGGTGTGAAGCATCAGAATATGGGTGGGTGCTGTCGGTAGATGGTAAAATGAGATTACAGGACAGAGTGGGGGAAGGTGTGCATGTGTGTGGTGGGGCATCATCTCGCTCCCTTATAGGTTCATATTTTGTGTGACAGCGAGGCTGCGCTGCATGCTGTGGGAAGCAGGCCATGCAGGGCAGCAGCTGACTTCTGCACGCAAACTGCACACGTCAGCGGCTGTAACCCCGGGATTACACACACGCTATAGGGCGGAGCCTCTGCTCCTGATGCATACTGCCTGCTTTGTGACGCTGCAGCCCACCCCCTCAGAGATTGTGTGCTTTTATCAAACACTGCCAGAGTTGAACTGCACGGGAGCCAGCTCTGCATCATTTTGACTAGCAGGATAAATGACTAATTTAGTGTAAGATTTGATTAATATAATAAGTATTAAAGTTTTTTACGTACATATTCTTTAACTGCTACTCTGTAAGCTCTGGTCTGTCAACAGTTAGGACCAGCTGATATTTGTACCACTCAAGTCAGTACTGAATTTGTTTGTGAAAACATCCAGTTACTGATTTATGTCAGGGCCACGTAAGCGCCCATGCATCTCCCATGTTAGGTTTGTTGCTGTACAAAGAAAGGCTCACCAAAACATCTGCTCAACATCCCTCTGGTCAGATATTGACCAGTAGTTAATGGAGGGGGTGGCACATTTTTGTAGCAACAGGACTGTTCTACAGTATTACTGATTTAGTGGACACTGTAGGTTAGAGAAGGTTCCTGAGTGAAAGTACGAATAAGGCTTTTCTAAAGAAAAAAAGAGGGTGATGAGTACAGTGGAAGTGGTGCTGGTGTATGTCAATTCTTTATAGCTTGTTAAACACCGCCACCTACTGGCCACAGTATCAAACATAGGTCCTATTTAAAAATAAGAATATTGCAAAATATTTTTTTTTCCCACCATTTATTGCTAATAACTTGACAGAGAAAATGCTCAATTTGCTTAAAATGCAAATATGATCAGAAATAAACTGTGACCTCTCTGGTACATTTTAACATTTACATATGAAAGTGTAAACAAACTGGCCTACATAAAAAAACCTTTTTACCTTTTTTTTTTTTTTTTAAATACAGTACAGTATTTTAAACCTTTATAATTCTAAAAGTACAACTAATACAAGTGGCATGTTTCTGGGTTCAACCTAGAGACTCCAAAAAACTTGGACAAGCCGTACAGAAATTGGGTGTGAATAAACAGTTCAGCACATGCAAAATAATTACATTGACCCTCAATGGCAATGCCTGATAGAAGAAATCAAACAGGCCAAGCATAAGCCACATTCCAAATGTGCTGTAGTAAGTCAAAGGCCTCGGGGTTCTTAATCTTTGCTCCTACTGAACATCAAAATAAAACCATTCAACGGTTTTCACTTTAAACTGGCTAAAAAACCAAACTGGCCTTTAAGGGGAAAAGGGGGGGGGTTCCTTACTGCTGCTTTGGCCATTTTCAGTTTGTTTTTTTTTTTGTTTTGTTTTTGTTTTGTTTTTTTTAGGAAGAATCACGTCCTTGAAACTAGTCTCCGATACAAACTAAGACTCTGAAATAATAGTCAAAATATTTTAAGTTATGTGGCCATAGGCACAAAATTCTCTTAAACATCTGAGATTAGGAAACAAAAATAAAAAACAAAAATCAGTAAGCAAAATTTGCCCTTATTTCATCAGAAAAAAAAGAAGAAAAAGGGGTTTTAACTCTCCAATCAGAGAGGTCTCTTTTCCTCCAGCCCAGCATCCAATGTCAAGTCAGTTTTATTTATAAAGCGCTTTTTAAAACTGTTGTCACAAAGCAGCTTTACAGAATCCGGGTCCGAGCCCTAAACGAGTAAGCCGAGGCGACGGAAGCAACACTCCCTAAGACTGGAGGAAATGTCCTCAACGGTCTTTGTAACATTTCTATTCATAAGGCTTCATAAAGGCTATGCAGACAACAGATCTTGCTTAAAACTGAAATGTTTCACAAGCACAGCGGCATCTGTTCTAATGTGAACATGTGTGCTTGCAAATTCTTTTTATGTGCTGCATGTTTCTTTTTATCCTCTCCATGCTTCTGTTGGTGAAATACAGCTTGATCTCATGCATGGCACAGCATGCAGCGGCACCCTCTGGTGAGGAAAAAAAACAGCATAGGTCCCACACAACTGGAGGCAGTGAGCAGCCGGCAAGTCATACATCAGTGCACTTGGTACACACACACACACACACACACACACACACACGCATGCACGCACGCACACACGCATGCACGCACGCACACACGCACGCACACACGCACGCACGCACACAGGCTTCTTCTGAGAACAATACTAGTAGTGCATCATGTTCAAACAGGGAAACAAAACAAACCTGCAGCATATAAACAATGACCAAAGCATGAGTTTCAATACCAATTCACAGTACAACATCTGATTAGTTATGCAGTTTACATTCTAAACACTCACATTGAAAAAAAGTAAACAAAAAAGAAACTTTTTATTGAGTCTTTCGTGTCTATCATGAAAGAAAATCTTTGTCTCCAAAGCAAAACATACAAATAAAATAGTTTTTTTGTTGTTGTTTTTAGCCTTTACCTGCTTGTAGCAAGCATAAAATCTTCCTATAGATCAAGCCTCTATAAAACATGTCTATTACAAAAAAGCAGAGGCTACAAAGTACTCAAGTTAAGATTCAGATTAACTTCTCTCTGTTCGTGGCTGAAATGTACAGATTTGAGTGATATAAACATATCCGGACTAAACGAAACTTGGAAGCATCATCTCAGCAAAATCCTGCTGGCATCTAAACTAGTCAGTCAACATTAAAATGTTCTTAACTAAATCTTCATATAAAAGCCAGTGTTCTCTTGGCTTATGTCTTCATAAATGAACAAATATTCTGCTGAATATTTTCTGGAGGAAAAAAAAGTGTTATCTTAGTTTAGGACACGTTTGCCACAGTTTCTAACTCATGTCTTCAGCATAAAAAAAGGGAAAAACACATCGCCATAACAAAAGATCTCCGTTATCTGATATTAATACATTGAACAGATGGAGAAAGTGAAACAGAGTGCTTCCTTGGTCCACTGATGTCAATCAGCTTTGTCTAGTGCTTCTGAGGAGTGTGGGCCAACGTACTTAAGCTGGAAGCCACCTGAAACACACACGAACACACACACAAAAACATGCACAAGCACAAACACAAACATACACACACACGGAGGGGGAGTCAGTGTAACGGCTCAGAGGAATGCTCAGAGTGAATTCAAGGAGCACAGACTTGCTGATCTTCGAAAGCTCCTGGCTGGAGCATAAAAATGCAACGCGATGCTTTTGAAGGTGAAACAGCTGCATAGATTTTGGAATATTTGAATCAGTTACAATGATAATTTGATCATTTTAATAATGCTAGAAAAAAAAAAAAGATTAGTTTACTTTTAAATATATTTATTTCACTAATGTGTAAATAGTTGCTCTTATTTTGTCTAGTTAGCTATAAAAATAATTCATCATTGTAGTCTTAACTGAATTAGTTTGCTCCAACACAGCATAAATAAGATCTGTAGATCGCAAGACCTGAGCTGCTCAAACACACCCCTGGCTAAAACAGCATCAGCCTGACATCACCTCCTGACCCTGCCGTTACCTGGCTGCCCAGCGTCCATGGACGGCTGCTTGCAGTCCTGTGCGTAGTGGCCGCTCATGCCGCAGTTATAGCAGGACACTGTGCCACCTTTCTTCAGCCCCGCCCCACTGGGCACCACACCCAGTGAAGGGAAAAGCGGTGGGTAGAGGCGGCCAAATGGTCCCATCTGGGGCAGGGTGTATCCTGGTTGGCTGGATAGCAGGTGGTCAGAATGGGCATGAAGGAGAGCAGAGCTTGCAAAGGCTGCAGCGGGTGTGGCGTGGGCATAGAAGGGCAGCGGGGGTGTCCCGTTGCTCTGGTGAGACTGATTTGGGAAGGCAGTGGTGCTGCACAAAGATGGAGCAAGGTGGAAAAACGGAGGAGGTGGGCCAAACATCTGGCGCGTCGCATGGGGGGGTAGGAAGAAGTTGGGAGACTGACTGGTCGATTGGTGAGTTCCACTTCCTCCACAGCTGCCACGGCAACCGCATGCATTGCATCCTGCCTGCTGTTGCTGGGTGTTGGGTTGCGTCTGCGTGTGTGTCTGTGGGGGCAAGGGTGGGCCAACTCCACCGCAGGTGTTTCTATTAGATAGATAAAAAGGTAAATTCAAGTTTCTATATGCTGGGAATATGGAAAATACTCATCGTAATAATTAAGAAAAAAGTGCACATTGCTTATTTACAGAACAAAAAAATCCCTCAAAATGATTACGCATCGTTTTACGCATAATATAGCAAAATATAACTGTTGCATATAACTGTTAACCTTACGGTATTCGATTAATCAATTACAGTAATTATTTGGGGACATCATTTACGCAATTTTGTAGAATGATACATACACAGAGTTTATGTAAGACAAAGGTGTCTCGCTTTGACCCGTGCAGTGGGGGGTGGCAGAGGCATGTGGCAGTGGTCCAAGACAAGCCGTTTGGCTGGACAAGGCGTGGCTGGAAAGGGGTTGACCAGTGACCTTAGGCTTCCCTGAAGGACAAGCAGTAGTAGGTATGGCTTGAGTCTGAGGCTGGGGCTGGACTGGTTCTGGGCAAGAAGGCTGCAGGGGGCACTGAGCAAGGGAGAGTACACTAATGGCCCCCATGGGGAGCTGCTGTGGCTGTGGGGCTGTGGGGGTCTCTGCTGGATCTCCAGAAGATGGCCGGGTGGACCTACGATCCTGCTTTGTCAGAGGGATAGTGATTGTCAGTTTGCTCTCTCCTGGTTTGCCTGAATCTCTGTGAGCAGGGCTGTACTGTAGGGCATAGGGGAGACATGAGCTCAGAGCCAGCTCCACCACAGCTGAGGAGCGTGGGACATCCACACATGACCTTTCTGGTTCTGCCACCAGCGGGTTTACCATTGCAACAGCTTTCCTTCCACTAACTTTGGGGGGTTGGAGTTTATCAGCTGGCTCCTGTGCAGATTTATCCGAATGGCCCTCAGTGTCTGCAACAATAGTAGAGAGATATGCATATAAGTATGGCTAAGGCTGCTCCATATAGTGCTGCTACAGAGTGCTCCCCAAAAAGTATGTAATTACATAGTTGTGTGCAAGCCAAGCACCGAAATCAGGAGCTCCCAATCCGAGCAACCCCAACTATTTAGATTTTCTTTAATCTAAATAGTTGAAATTGCTCACAGGGAGCTTGTTAATTAGTCCATCTGTAGAAATAGGTTTCTAGTAGTGAGATAAAGCATAAACATGGGGTAGCAAACACTAGGATAGAGAACCCCTGGACTAAAATCAACACAATTGCCAAATTGTGAAATATTTAATAGTTTTGCTTACCTGGTCATTAGAAAAAGAAAACAAAAAGGATGGCAATAACTGTTGTTAGTTCTGCCAAATTTTTATTGTAAACTGTCAGAAACCATATGAGCTAATTTTATTTGAGATTATATAAAGAACTTCATGTAATTAAAAGACAAGTCTCAAACATGCCTTGGCTGATCAAAACAATTCTGACTATCACAACGGACAGAAGGAAGCTGTTTAATTTAAACACAGAATGAAACAGTGGATTAGGACAAGATGCACAAAGCAAGAACAGTATTTTAATTGGTAAAAGGTCAATAGGCTGACCTTGGGTCTTCAGACTGCGATGGTGGTGAATGGGGCTGGACGGCACAGAGTTGGAGCTTTCTGATGAGGTTTCCCCATACGTGTCCCTGCCTGTAGCTTCAAAGCATACATGAACAATTACACAGTGTATGTCCAAGCAGATGCACTACCAGAAATACTTCTGCTACTTCAGTTCCTCACAAATGACAAAGTTTTTAAGAGGCAAAATTACATTAGCATATAGATAAAGTCATTTGTCCTCAGCTTTACAGATTTATATACAGCTGTTTTATGGAACAGCAAAGCCAATCCATTTGTTTTTGCTCTGCACTAATGACATTAGCGTTTGAGAGTTAAAGACTGATTTAAGAATTTAGAAATGAAAAATGTATTTCTCAGTTTTTACATCTAGATATGCTAAATTCCCTTTTGTATCTGACCTCCCAGTTATTCCAAGTGAGTGTACTAGACTATTAGAGGCTGGAAGGTGAATGTTTACACAAAATGCATCCTGTTAGATTGATTATTTGAACTGTGCATAGCACTTAATATCTACTCTAAGTTGAAGATTTGGATTTCACCTGTAAAGGCGTTTTTTGGGGAGGAAACAAAAGCAAAAAACCCAAATGGGAGGTAAAATCCACTAGAGGCATTTCACTAACAATGGGCTAACTTGAAAAACACAGAATACAAAGAGTGCTTTGTTATATAATTGAACATATTTATATATAAATACCAGAAAAGAATCTCAAACCCATGTCTTCAGTGCAAAGCAGAAATTTAATTAAATTAAAATCAGTCTTGGCGTTACAATACATTTGGAGATGACGATCTTCAGCAATCATACGTTATGTAATACATTATACACTGAAAAGCCAAATCTTACTTTCAGTGACTTCTCCCACTGTATCACCTCTGTCAATGCAGACCAGATAAGACAGTAAACACTGCCCTAATAAATCCTAAAGCTGACTAGAAGCACTCTACATGCTTTGCTGTTTCAAACATGCTCTCAATCATCTAGCAAGTGTGATTTGGCCATTGACAAGGCTTCTTAGTTCTTTATGCCTGCCCATTTTCCCAAGTTAACTTTAATTACTATATGATACATGTACTCCCTGCGATGGGCTGGCGACCTGTCCAGGGTGCGTCCCCCGTCCTCGCCCTGTGTGCGCTGGGTTGGACACCAGCACCCCCCCGCGACCCCGTTTGGGACAAGCGGCAGATAATGGATGGATGATACATGTAACTATTGAAGTGGATCAACTAATCATCGTCAACATCAAATATTTCCTTCAATTGCTTGATTGAAACAATCATCAATCAATTTCATTTGCTTCATTTGCTAGTTATAATATTTTGCCTCAGTGCAATTTATTAGTAAACACACACTGACAGACACTCCTACCTTTACACAAAACCTGGTTCATCATCTGTACTGCTGGTGGTCTTGGAATGCCATTGGCCATAGAGCTTTTGCCAGTTGTGCCTCTCCTGCCTCTGTCCCTGCAAAATTAACTTATCCTTAGTGCTCATACAGCTTTTAACTCCATGGAAATGCATTGTTATTACAACAGGCTGCTCTACAGCAGCTGCTCATGGCTGTATGCCTAGAATGGTATAAAGTACGTCATCACTGCGATCACTACATTATGCAGTGAAACCAAATGTTCTTCAGTGGTGTAGCACCATCCAATATTTTGTAGAATGAGTTTGATTGTTGTTTGAACTCTGCAATAACTAAATGCTAAATAAACAGATACCCAAATACATTTAAACGTATTGTATTTATTATCTTTAGGTTTGTTTTTGTTTTTCTCAAAAAAATTATGAATAATTCCATGCAATTCTAAACAGAAGTTTTAAGTATAAAAATAAATAAAAGGGTACTCCTATCAGACAGGTCTCAGTATCAAACTATTCCCTGGTTTCAAAATCAATATCATGACAATAGGTGAGACTGGGCCATTGTAGTGATTTATTATGAATACATAACTTTTGGTACTTCTGTAAAATTCATCACTCATCTTTATATCAAACCCACGCTCAACTTCAGTGAAGACCGGGCTCTCATTATATATTGCCTATTGCATGTATAACACTGTCATGTGCATGTACAGTCGACCCTCGTTTATCGGTTCCAGACTCTACTGCGATAGGTGAATTTCCGCGAAGTAGGATTCTTCATTATAAATCTAATATTTTCGTATTTAGAGCATAGAAAACCTGTTCACGACCTAAATACGCTTTTAATTAAACATTATTAGTTTATAGACATGAAATAACACCCTTTAGTCACCATTACACTCGTATTACCAAATATATATATGACAAAAAAAAGACATCAGATGTTACCAATATCCTATTATTCTACGTTTAATTACACATACAGTTCTTGACAAACAAATTTAAGAGCAAAGATGTTTCCGATGCGTAGTGATGTAGAAGCGTGTATGACAGAAACGAACTTGCGTGAGGCTGGGCCTTTCAGTGCGCAGGATAGGATAGCCAATCAATAAACAGCACGCTCTGATTTGCTTGGTTTCACCACACCCGTTTTTTTGGAAAGAAGGTCTTGCCCACGAGGAGCGGTTGAGCAGCAGCTCCTGGCGTTGAAAGATTTGCGGGGTGCTCTAACACATAGGCCTACAGTCCATACAAGCAGTAATTTTTATTTCATTGTAATAAAGGGGTATATAATTGACTCAGGCGACCGAGCGCGGCTGTATCATTTTCACAGTATTGATCAACTTTTTAATTAATATTTTTGAAAAACCGCGATAGAGTGAAGCCGCGAAAGTCGAAGCTGAAGTGGCGAGGGACGACCGTACAACTATATGGGTTTTGGTGACCAGTTCATCATCTGCTTACTTAACTATTCACATTACATACATTTTAAGCATAATTTTTGCATACCAAGGTATAGGAGTGTTTACCTTTTGCTTGTTAGTCTGCCTTTGTTTTTCATGTCATTCCTTTCTTCAGGGCAGTTCTAAGTGGACACACAAAACTGAGTTTTCAAACTCCTTAGGTAAAAAGTCAAGCAAGAACAATGCGGAAAAGCAATACATTTTCCCAGTACTCATTAATTTAGGTAGAGTAGAAACTCTGGTTACAATTTAGAAAAGATCAGGGTGAGAAGTCTTACCTGCTGGGGCTCCACCCCACAAGATTGGGAGCTTTGTCTCCTCCCCTTCACCTGCCCATTTCTTTCACTGTGGACACTCCTGCCACAGTCCCACTGTTCAAGTTCTGGCTGCTGCTTACTGCAGACACACCCAGACAGACAGACAGACAGAGACACAAAGGGAGAGCAAGAGCAACATGTGAGTGAGTACTGATTGCAGCTATAATATATTCATTCTGCAAAGGACATGAAACTCACCCATGTCCTGTGTTTCTCAGGCTATCTGTAAGGTTCCTTGAGCTGGAGAACCCATAGACATCAGCATCTGTAAACAACAAGTTTTATTTATTTATTATTAATTACACACACATGCATGGGTCAGACAAAACAAAGAGTATTTTCATATGCTTTTTAAATCAGTGGGGGGGAAAAAAAAAAAAAAAAAAAAAAAAAAAAAAAATCAAGGCAAATGCAAGACCAAGGTTTTGGGATGAAAAGATACAAGCAAACTTGCAGCAAGAACAATTTCATTTGAACCGTGCTAATCAGTGACTATTCACATTCATTGTTAGCAACTTTCAAAACACTGAATGAACTGTTCCTTGGAAAAAAAAATGGGTGTCAAAGATTCTTCAATGTATGTAAAAGTTTCAAAAATTCCACTTTTTGCCTAAACTCTTTACTTATAATTCATAAAGATAATTTAATACTTAAAAACAAAATAAAACTTTCACTTCTAGATACCACTACATGTGCACATAATTATGGCTAACAATAATAAAAACAATTATAATACATCATTTTATAAAAATTAGAGAACTTGTGTAAGAGGTATAATTATGTGTGCGTCTTACCTTCCTCCAGGCTAGAGGTCTCAGAGCAGTCCTCGGGATAGCATGGGACGGTCTGTTGCTTTTGGACTCCATGTGAACGGCTGCCTGCAGAGAGCAACACACAGAACATACAGGAAGTGCACATTTTATGCTGATTAATTGTATTGAAGGATCAGGCATTATTTAAATAATTTAAATGTGAAAAAATGCCTTTTATAGATGTCAGCAAGCCAGTATGTTGAAATGTGTAATATATAAAAAAATAAATAAATAAATAATTAAAAGCTTGTGTAGCAACAGACCAATGTCACTGTTATGAATTGATCTCAAATCCAGCAGAGCACCAGGATATTTTTTTTAATGAGCTTGCCTTAAAATACATGGCTGAAATGTATTCAGAATTTTTATTTGGTCAGCCTAGGGTTTCATGTGAAGTGTTTGAGTTTTAAAAACCTTAATTATAATAAGGATGATTCCATTTAAAAGTGTCAGTAAAGATGTCAAAACTATTAGGTATCATGAATTACTTCAACTAGAAAGTTCATACAGGCTATGAAAATGAAAATACTGTTAAACATATATACAATTTTTTTTTTTTAAACCAAAAAGTATTTAACATTTTAGCAGCATTTTAGGCAAATACACACTTATCAGACCAATACATTGCTATAATACCTGATGACATATAGCTCATGGAGAACATTGTGAGCATGTCTTAAAGAAAATGTATCTAATGCATAAATCTGCAGTGTTTATAACATTGCAAAGACAAAGCTTTGATCAATTGCTTCCTGCAGTATATTTGTGTATAAAGCCATGGCTACACTACTTTATCTGAAATGTCTATGCTGTCCTAAATAGGTGCTTAAAAAATAGCGCAATTAGTGACAAGCAAATATTAGATCAAGAATACATTTTTAAAATAATACAATATAAATCATAAGCAAAAATGATATTAAATTCTGCTTAATAGGATCTAAGAAAAACAAATGAAATCATGTGCATCCAAACAATCTACTGCTCCGCTTCTTTTAATGCTTCGATTACACAATATCAAGATACCAGATTCTAAAATTGTTAGGATAATACTTAAATACAGTGCAAGTTTTATATGCAAACATCCTATGTTCTTTTCCTTTTTCCAAATTGAACAATGTATGTATTTTTCCATTTTTTCACAGCTAGGGTCCCTGTACTTAGTAGGATGAAAACTACAGACTATGCCTGGATGTCGTGGCAGGCAGAGGACGAGTTCCTTGTTTGCAGTCATATCCTTGTTACTGCTGAACAAAATGTTAGACAGGCTTACAGTGGCTGCAGCGAAGAGAAGATACATCAGGCAAGAAAAACCCAGAAACCTGGCACTTCTGCAGGAACTCCTGCGGCACAGACAAAAACATCTCCCTGCACAGGACAAGGACAGCGTAAGAAATGAGGAATAAGAAGAAAGAGAATAAAGAAAGAGAATAAAAATCTTTCAATAAATACAATTCATATATAAAATACATTGAAGTAAACAGATCATTGTTAAATTTCAGATAGCCTTGACCAAGCTTAATCATACACAACAAATACAGTCCAATTACTTTGTTATTTTATCTAGCTCTTATGCAGAGCATAACATACTGTAGGCAACACCGATTTCTTTTGGCTGTAGGTGCAGTGGTGCGTTTGCCTGGAAAAGTTATCAAACCTTCTGTGTGTGGACCACTGTTGATATTCACTAGTCAATCAATTTTGTGTGTTGAAAATAAATTAAAAGGTTTGAGATTTCATGATTCACTAGATTGTTTACAAAAACAAAACTCAATCTAAATACTCAAGGTCAAAGAGGTCTTGTAAAAAAAGCCTTTCACTTCTGCCTGCATTCACTGTGTATGAGTGACTGAGAGAGGATCCTGCAGGCTTCTCTTCACTGTTTGTGTTTCTGGCGAAGCCGAGCGAAAGCGGTCACGTTTCAAATGCACCACAGGAAGAAGAATCCCCTGCGGTACTGACATCAGGCCTGCTGACCTAAATATTGCAGCCTGCCTTTCAGCTCTAAAAGGACACTTCCTATTTCATGTGAGAAGCACCCATTCAAAATGATTCCAAACCTAACAGCTTCCAAAGCTAACAGCCACTGCTCCTCACAGACTGACAAAAATCAAGCATTCTCCAAAACTGTAAGATATATCTACAAGAATAAGCTGTGCTGGTACTATTTATTCTGCACACCATTTTCACAAGGACCCAGTCAACATCAGTACTGGAGAACATAATTGTGTGGCATTAACGGCTACCGTGTACAAATATCTGCACAATCAGAATGAAAGAATGATGAGCACTACATCATCTTTAAATGGCCTATACTTTGATCAAAATACTATGAAATCAAACAATATGATAAATGTTTTTTTCATGCAAGAATGCAAACTTGTGCAATGGTGATATAATTAGCATTTAGCTGTTAATCCTAAAACACTATTTATTTACAAATAATATGTACATGCAAATATTTTTGGCTGAAAAAGTAAAATCATTTTGGCTGCCCAATACCACCACCATCTGAATTGTTTGAGGATTTTTATTTATAAAGGTAATGAAAATAGACTAAGAATAAATCAGGGAAGAATGTTAGAGCATGAATGCGAAATTTCAAGCATAAAACTGTCAACCTAGACTAGAATAGACTGCTCATGCTGGATTAGGGCATACTTTAAAGCAAATTCCTTTGAAGCTTGAACCTAGTATGATTGTTGGTTTATAGTACTAAATGCCAGGTTACATAACTGAAAAGGAAGTAAGGATGATAAGCCATATCACACTCACCTGAGCGTTCTCTCCAGGTCCCTGTGCTCACAGTCAACTTGATTTAATAAACTTGCAGTGCCCTGCTCCAAGCCTGTGGTTTGTTGATCTTTACATATCTAGAGAGAGAGAGAGAGAGAGAGAGAGAGAGAGAGAGAGAGAGAGAGAGAGAGAGAGACTCTATTAATAATTATTAGTTTTTATTCAGAATTGAAAGAAAAAAAAATGAAAATGATTACCCTTGTCATTGTGAAACGCAGCACAGCACTGCACAACGAAATTCAACCCATACACACACGTGCAGCAGGGGGCAGATATTGAAAGCTGCCCAGGGAGCAGTGATGGGGACGGTTCCTTGCTCAAGGGTACCTCAGGGCAACCTACTGGTGAGGGAATCGAACCCACAATCTTCCGATCCAGGGCCAACTCCCTAACCACTAGGCCACCGCTGCCCCATTTGGGTCTTTAGTGTGCATTTTTTTTTGCTAAACCAACACTTTAACCATGTATTTAAACCTTGAGTATACTTAAACAGATGTAGGGATACAGGCCTTCTGATTCCAAGATTTTAGCCCATTCCAAAAAACACAAAGGCACTTTGGCATAGTTATTCCTACTTAAAATATACTTAAAACTCCTACTGATAGGCCTCGAAGTGAATGGATCCATTTTATTATATAACCATAAGGACATGAAGGCCATGCTATGTTTTCAAAGCAGAAATAGAAAAATGCACCTACATAAGGACTGATTTAGTTAATATGAAATACACCATCAAAGCCACCATTGCAATAGCTTAAATACCTTCAACAGGAAGTCCTGTAATTCATGATGACTCTTGGTCACAGCAGTAGAAGAGGAGTCTGACCATTTCACCTGGAAAGAGAGAGACTGGGTTAGATGCGTTAAGTGAAACCGAGACATGGTTTGCCATCACTAATGGAGTGATCCACCTACAAAATGTTCCTTAACTTAAGGGGAATGAGTAGGAATACAGGGGGGTCATCAGTGACTTCGTCAGATGGTGCGATCAAAACCATCTGCGCATCAATGCCAGCAAGACGAAGGAGCTGGTGATTGACTTTCGCAGGAAGTCACCCCCCATCACACCGGTGGACATCCAGGGTTTGTGCATTGAAACGGTGGAGGAGTACAAATACTGGGTGTCCACATCAACAATAAACTGGACTGGTCCACCAACACAAATGTTCTCAGGCAAAAAGGGGCCTCAGTCGCCTACACCTGCTAAGGCGGCTGAGGTCCTTGGGGCAAACAAACATCTCATGAGACATTCTATGACACTGTGGTAGCGCTCGCCGTTTTTACGCTGTGGTCTGCTGGTGGAAGAGTCGCAGCAGGACAGAGGAAACTAAACAAACTGGTCAAGAGGGCCAGTTTCTGTCCTGGACTGCCCGGGCCCAAGTCCATAGAGCAGGTGGAGGAGAGGATGTTGTCCAAACCAACATCCATCGGCGTGACAACACCTCCCACCCCCTACACGCAGACCGTGCGCAGCACTGAGCAGCTCGCTCAGCAGCAGACCAGCTCATATCCGCAGTGTAAAAGAAGGAACGCTACCGCAGGTCATTCCACTGCTGCAATAAGACTCACAACTCATCATAACATTGCATTGTTTGTTTATTATTATTATATTATATTATATATGTATTATTATTATTGTTGTATATTATTATTATGTATTATTATTATTGTGGTTATTATATTATTATTATTACATTTCTTATTATTTATTATTTACATTTTATATTCATATTTTGTTATATTATAGAGATGGTTATTTATTACTGTGTAGAGCATATCTTTGGTAGATATGTAATATATTTTTATATTATACATATATATATATATATATATATATAATTTATTATTTATTTATAGCTCCTCTACTTGTTCCTGTTCTCTCTCTATATCTTTATATATTTTTTCTTTTCTTTCTGTACACCTGTCTTTTTTTATAAGTGCCCTGTAACGCCCAAATTTCCCATTCGTGGGATAATAAAAGATCACTCTACTCTACTCTACTCTGCCCTGCCCTTTACTGTGTAGTACAGCCTCATGGTTTCACTGCAGTAGCAATATCAAAAGCCAGGGTTTTCTATCAGTACCTCATGCCTTTTCCAAGAAAAAAAATTAAAAATAAACCAATATGAAGGCAACAACAAAAATGTAGGTGCTCTTCCTATAAATAATGTGGTCAGAAACCTACAAATTTCTAAGCTGCAAACTGGGTTCTATATACACTGTCATTATATTCTTAAATTTTTGCTTTCTAAATGTTTTTGGCTATAATGTATGGTTTTGTATGGGAAAAACCTTCAATTTGTACAGAAACATAACATTCTTCAGATTTTAAAATATATCCACAGATTTAAAAGTTTCCCTGGGTATCTTCAGACCTATACTTTGATTATTGGGTTTTTTGGTATTAGAGAATAAAATAGTAACAATTTGTATAACAAAGTAATTTCCTTATTTCAAACCCAACCAAAGTAATAAAGAAAGAAAAAGCACTCCTTCATCAAAGGATAACTATGCTTGTTAATCTTGCCCGGGTCATAACTTATTATATCTTTTGCATTTTACTTTAGGCTAACAATACAAAATGAGGCATGGCCTTGTCTCAAATCTGATGGTTTTCAAGGTGATTGGGGTTGCTGTCTCACCAATGGGATGGTTTACAAGATTATGCTGATGATGGTAATTAATTGATGTAGGTGTTTGAAATGGGTAAAAAGTACTATGAAAAAACAGCCCAATTTTTATTTTCAAAATATTTTAAGCATTGTGCTATGCACTTAAGCTCTGTTCTGTTCCCCTGTTGCACATCCTTGATGTCCTTCAAAAGAATACTTTTTGCCACATTTATTTTTAAAATACACAAAGCTTTATACTTTATATTAAGTATTAACATGATCTCAGTTCTTTCACACAACTGTTATGAGTTACATTTATAGCAAAGCAAACAAGATATTGTTCCAGTAACTAGAGGCTTAATCACTGTTGCAGATGTAACTGATTAGACTGAGGCAGAACTGCATGCAAGAAATATGGTGCCCACAGATATTTTTCACACCCTTTCGGAATTTGAACCGTGATGGACACACCAGTTCACTGATACAAAGTAATGCAGTGCTCAAATTTACTACTCGTCCCCAGTTCATCCTATCAGAGCAGGGTGAGTCAGCTGAGAAGCTTACATAATGTTTGAGAACGTATCTATTCGAGAGTTTGAACGCATCTATTTGTGGAAACAGTACATTAACTGTTGACCTCCTCCACTGCAAATAATGATAAAATGTTACCACACTTTCATTCTGTTTGCAAAGCTTACAGTGAAGTAGGATAAAGGAGTAAGGAGCTGTGATATTACTAGATAAAACTGACCTATTCATACAGTTTCTTAATGATGAACTAAAACAAACGTTAATAAGTGTGACGACTGCAATAAAAATCTCTTGCAGAACTCTGATAAGCAGATAAGAGGACGGCAGTAATTACAGCAATTCATCATTCCCCAGACGCCAACGAGAGGGTGTCGAAGTGTTTATCTGAAACTCTAAATCGGCCTCTTTCAACAGCAAGGCAGCCTGTAGTGCAGAGTAAACATCTTGCTCGTAATAAGGGCCAGCAGGCTGTTTTGTCTGGATCCCTGCTTGCCAGCAGACTGTTTGTAAGGCCTCTGCATGCTTCGAGTGAATACTGAAGCCTTAATAACAAGCTAGCAAGCAGCATTACCCTCACATAGAAAGCAATGCTGCATCTCAAATAAAATACTTCTGTGCTGGAAACAATTTTTAATTAGCTATTAAGCAAATCTTAGACAACATGGAGAGAGAGAGAGCCTACCATATTAATAATTACTGCTGCTATACTGCTACTTTGCCACTCCACAGGCATCCTCTTACTTTCCAAGATTATCAGCCATAGCATAAAGTTATGGGTAAGAGTACGAGAAACTTGGAGCAGTATTGTTTTATGGGAAGAAAGAGCACAAATGCAATGTTTCCTTTGAACGCATTGATGTAGTAGCACAAAGAATGTAAGGAGTTGCAGTGTGCCTTTGTAAACTTAACAGAAAGCATATAAAAACGTGACTAAAGAGAGTTGAGTATGAGTAAGTCAGGATTGGCAATGTGAGAGACAGTGGTGACATCTGTGTTAGGAGTGACAGATGCATATAAGGTAGAGGTTGGATTACATAAAAGATCAGACCTAAACCCTTTCTCATTTGCAATTGACTGGACAGGTTGAAAGACGAGATTAGTCAGAAGTACCCATGGAATACGATATTTACAGATAACATTGTGATCTGTAGCCAGTATAAGGAGCAGCCTGAGGTGGAGGCAGGCAGAGTTATATATTTTAAGTTTGAATCAACAGTAATGGGGATGGACAGGATAAGAAATGAGTCTGTATTAGAGGGATAGCTCAAGTTGTGAAATTGAGTTGGTTTGGACATGCAGAGAAGAGACCAATAGTATAATGGGAAAAGAATGCTGAGGCTGTAGCTGCCAGGCAAGAGGATGGTCAAAGAAGAGCTTTAGGCTTTAGGTCATTGCGAGAACAGCACACAGTGAACCACAACGAAATTGGACCTCTGCATTTAACCCATGCACTCAAACACCGTGCAGCAGGGGAGCAGTTGCAGGGACAGTACCTTGCTCAAGGGTACCTCAGGACAACCTACAGGTAAGGGGTTTTTTCCAATCCTGTGGCCAACTCCCTAACCACTAGGCCACCGCTGCCCCTTTATAGAGGTGTGAGAGAGGACAAGCAGGGGGTCATGTAAAAGGAGGAAGATACAAAATGCAGGAAGAAACGGAAGTGGATGATCCACTATGGTCACACCTAACCAGGGAAGAAAAAAAAAAAAGTTGTTGCCTTTCAATGTATTAAAAGGACACATATAAACTTTTTGGGAATTAAAAAGACCTGAAAGATTAATTATGATGATGATATTTACATGACAATCAAAGTCCCCCACCCAATCCAAGAGCTGCAACTTGTAAACATTTGCAAATACAAACTGAGGTAAAATTTAGTACCATGAGGTAATGAGTTTTGTCATTTCAGATTAGTTTAAAACAGAGGTCACTTTAAATCCTGGTTGAGGTTCATGGTGTGCAGCATAATATGCATATATAGCAAATATATTACTAAAAGGTTAAATTGAAACACAAGGCTAGCGTGGCTAACATGGAGGATTTTGAATACCACTGGCAGTGACGTATGGGTATCTGTTTGAAATGCAGCTGTGTGCTTGGACAGGAAGAGTAAGAAAACCAAGCCAGAAAGTACATTGCTTCCTGCTTTTATAAACAAGGAGTGGACCCTGTTGTCCACACTACCACCTGCTTAAGATAAAAGATTTTAAAAAAATAATAATAAAAAATATTGATCAAGAGTCTCTTGCCAAAAAAAAAGCAACTCCTCCATTTCAGCCATCTCCTGAATGTGGCAGTACAAGAGTAGTTGAGTTTGATTCAAACAGCATGAGGCTTGACAATAGGAAGCTATCTGAGACTTATCAGGATTATGTAATAGAAGGCTATGTGATTGGAATATATTAGGTCTGACTAATGTATTACAATCATACCGGTCAGCCAGCATTTCTTTTTCATTCTCAAGGAATCTAGTCATAAAACAGGCACACTAGCAATGGATGCTATTGAAAATTAAATGTAATAATAGCTTAAACTGGCATTCCAATATAGGATATCTATAATCAAATAATTGCTGTGTAGTTTGATATGATCTATGAAAGATCTTTATATATACACACACACACACACACGCAATATATTTTTATAATATATATATAAAATATAAAAACACAAGACACATTACATTTATGGCATTTAGCAGGCGCTCTTTTCCAGAGTGATTTCCAATTCCTAATTACAGGGACAGTCCCCCCTGGAGCAACTTGGGGTTAAGGGTTTTGCTCAGGAACCCAATGGTGGTAGTGGTGGAGGTGGGAATCAAACCTGTGACCCCTTGGTCTGTAGATAAGTATACTACCACTAGACCACCACCAGCACCCAAACATCTCTATGTAAAAATGGAACAATAAATAAATAAATAAAATCCATCCATCCATCCATTATCTGCCGCTTTAATTTTTCTGTTACAACTTAATACACCTCTGGAAATGAAATATGACACACATTGTAAAAATGGTGAAAATCTGTAAATAACTAGATGATGGTCTCATTAATGAATGTTCTACTTTTCACACCCAATGAATTGGTCAGTCAGTAAGCATGCAGTAAACCCTGAGCTAAGGAAGATGGATGTTCTGGCATGAGCATACTCCCAAAAGCAGATGGTACTACACAGCATGCACCCACTTCTACAGGCTGCCCTGAATGTACAGTGTGCATGTGTCTAAGCTGTACTAGTTACCTCCTTTACATTTAAAGGAATAGTTCAGCAATATATACATGCAAAACATGCTAATTATATTTTGAACTCAATGGACTAAACAACTGCCATTTAATATTCTCACAAAGTGAACTTAGATATAGAATGGATCCAAAAACATTTCCTATGTGAGCAGTTTCAGACCTAGTCCCCATTATTAGTCATTGGTGTTGGGTAAAGTTGTCAGAGGCGGAAGAAAGGCCAGTCACAGCTTTACAAGTGTCCATAATGTCTCACACAAACCACCAGCTTCTGAAGAACCATCGCCAGAAGGGTAAATGCCTCCTTTTGAGGCAGAAGAAAAACCATAAAAAGACATCCTTGTGTTGAGAGCCGTGGGTTGGATATTTCAAGAAACTACATGTTTAAAATAAAGCTTGTAGCTTCTAGTTGCAGGACTGAATACTTCTCAGCTGCTGATGATAGTATATCTAACAGCCAGATCTCCAAAAAAACACCCCACACATGAATTTTATTTAGTATGAATTGTGGAGTGATGTGAAAAGTGAAAGCTCCTCTATCTCAAAGAAACACTCACTGATTTAGACTGGTCTTTCCCAGGTCCTAACATAAGAAACGAAATGCTAGAACCCTTTTTCATATCATATCATGCAGTAATTTTATTGATAGTAGAAAATATTGTAATTTAAGTTCATGCTGCACCTGAACAGTTATAAAAATGTTTTTCTACAGTGTTAACACTTAAATCCGCCATGTCAGAGTCAAGAAATTACTGACCTATGCCAGAACCTACCAAAACAAATGTGAGTGAGTCATTTACGGACAACAACCTAGAAATGACTGCCAAAAGTCACCCTTAAGTCACCCTAAGAATCTCTGGAAATCCTTTCCACTTAATCAGAGCTTTGCAGGAAACAAAGGGATAGTATGAGTGTGTGTGTGGGGAGGGTTGTTTTTTTTTTTTGTTCTGTTTTGTTGGGGGGTTGGGGGGAGACAAAAGTAAGGCCAAAAGACAAACACAATCCCCTTTAGTTTCAGTCTCATATACATCCACCCTTTTCAATCGATCGATCAATCGATAGATAGACAGATGGATAGATCGATAATGCATGTGTGTGCATGCATTTTGGCACTTAGCCCTCCACTCCCTTTCTCTAAGCCAGGGCAGAGGCTGTCCATTCCGTCAACAACCGGATGTTTACAGCTCAGGCTGTTGGTCCCTCTTCCCCCGGCAACAGGGAGATGCAAAAGCCAGCACTATTGCATACTGCAAACCCCCCGGTCACTTTAAGATCCCCACTACTCATATTATGGTTTAGTGGGTAGAGACAACAATTCTTGATTATCTTAAGAGCTCCAAATACAATCTGATGGCTCACATTTCTTATAGGCAAATCCCTTCAGGCCGGGGTCACACAAAAAAGGCAAGGTACTACCATCATTAGAAATTCTGGAAAGGCATTTTGATCATTTGCTATGATATTATCCCCAATAACAAATCTCACTTTCTACAAAGTGATCTGCACAGAAACTCGAGATTAATATAACCATACCCAAATGACAGTGGCCACTAGTAATGTGTAATAATGAGTTTTGTAATTTTTCTTGTTTATAGTTAAGGCTGGGCCTGCAGTCACATTAGCAAAGTGTGCAATCATTTTTTGGTCCTTGTGAAACCCATGCATAATGCAAAAAGAACAACTGCAGATGAAGCACAGCATGAGACTTGTATGCAAACAGGCAAGATGGGGGACAAGTATGAGTGTGACTTTGCATGCTAAAATGGATTGTCATGCTACTTGGAAAAGCAGAGGTATGCAGAACACAACACCTTTACACAGGAAATAAGATAAAATGTTAAACATGACACCTTTCAAGGCATCAGGAAACAGAAATTAACCAATCAGCATCTAAGCTTGACATGACAATACTTTACAGTACGTAATACGTTTATACCATATACCATCACTGACCATGTTTAATATGCAAAACCTATCACACTGATCAACCAAACCACACTCTGGAGCAAATTCACACAGTACATCATCTAATCTAAGTCCACCTATCCATTTAACCATTATCTGACCTACTTATCCTAACCAACATGGTGCTCGGGATGGTGCAGATGATGAACTGTGTGAATTTGCTCCAGAGTGTGGTAAGCAAACTAAGGCAATGGCATTGTCTTTTATACTATTTAAAGGTATCAAATTTCCGCTTACTGCTTTCCCATCCCGTGCCAAGCAGCAGGCACCAGCATAATTTTATAAAGTTAAGCTGTTCAGCAAAACACTGGAATGGATCTAGTACCAAATACACAAGTATGGTGGAGAAAATAAGTATTGAACACATCGTTTTCTGAGTAAATATATTTCTAATGAGGCTATTGACATGAAATACACACCAGAAGTCGGTAAGAAACCAAGTAATACACACATACAAAGATATCAAAACAAATAAGTCAATAAATTATGTTTAGTAAAGTGGAAAGACAGGGAATAAGTATTGAACATGGTTACAGAAATGTATTTAATACTTAGTAGAAAAGACTTTGTTGGTAATGACAGCTTCAAAACGACTCCTATATGGAGAAACTAGTCTAAGTTTCCTTGGCTGTGCGTCTGGGATCATTGTCTTACTGATGTCCAGCCTAGTTTCATCCTGGTAGATTTTTTTTTTATTCATCCCTCCTTCATTTAAATGAAGTCTGCCAGCATCATCTGATGAAAAACACCCCCCCCCCACCATGTTTTCACCTCCAAACTTCACTGTTGGTATGGTGTTTTTGGGGTACCGTTTCTCCTCTAAACATGGTGTGTGCAATCACATCCAAAGAGTTCAATTTAGCATCAACTGTCCAAACTATATTCTCCCGGTATTTCCTTGACTTATCCAAATAATGTACAGCAAACTTTAATTGAGCTTCAACATGCTTTTTCTTCAGCAGTGGAGACTTACACGGTGAGCGTGCATTGAGGCTATGTCGGTTGAGGGCATTACTTATTGTTTTCTTTGAAGCAACTGTACTTGCTAATTCCAGGTCTTTCTGAAGCTCTCCACGAGTGGTCCTTGGCTCTTGGACAACTGATTATTCTTTTGAGTCTTCTGTCCTCCTGTGAGGAGAACCTGGTCATGGCCGGTTTAAGGTGAAATAACGTTCTTTCCACTTCCGGATTATGCCCCCAACAGTGCTCACTGGAACATTAAGAAGCTTTGAAATATGTCTGTAACCAATGCCATCAGTATGTTTTGCAACAATAAGGTTGTAAAGGTCTTGAGAGAGCTCTTTGCTTTTACCCATGATGCAATACTTCTTGTGTGATACTTTGGTGATAAGAAAACTTTTTTTAGGCCATCATTCATTTGTAAAAATAGAGGACAGGATTTCTTTCTAAATACTGACAGATTTCAGCTGGTTTCTTGGCATTGCATTGCCTTTTTGCACCTCTTTTTCTTAATGTGTTCAATACCTATTCCCTATGTCATTCCACTTTACTACACAACTTAATTTATGGACTTCTTGGTTTTGATTTCTTTGTATGTGTGGATTACCTGGGTTGTTACTCACATCTGTTAAGTAACTTTTAGCATGGGGCCTTTTCTTAACTTTGCTTAGTTGGCTATGAACACAGTCAGCATATCTTTGCATAGCTCCAATGAAATGTATCAGTGACAAAACTATTGTATACACAAAACAATTATGTATCCCTTGTTTTTTCCCCCCTTCCTATTCATCAACTCTTTTAAACATTGGTAGAGCTGCTTGGAAACAGACCATTTCAGAAGACCTTTTGGTTTTCAGCACTCACATTCACATTTCATATTCTGAAAGGGAGTTAATCCACATCAACCCTTGTGTTTATCTGAGTAAGCATAACTGTTGCTAGGTAGTAAATGCCTTCTTTTCACCACTGAGTATGAAAGCTCACAGAGAGTAAGAGAACATACCTCAAAACTGTACTGTCTGCAGTCACCTCCCAGAGAAATCTCCTTAAGTCTGATCTTCTCAATGTGCAGTACTGCAACATCAAAGAGAAAGCTCATCAGAATTCTGCACTGCTATGTAGAGTTGCATAATATTTAATTGTTTATTGCATCTTGTTGTAATATGTCTAGCTATTAAATTGCAAAGTATATTTAAAATGTGTTTGGAGTGTCTCTTGGTGTGCAGGATGGTCATAAAATAACAATATTTTTTCATTTCTTAAATGATAGGTATCATTGTTGCCAAGATGATTATTAAAGTAGCTAATACAAAATATGAAAGAAATTAAAAACCAATATGTAGCCTTGCAGCTAAGAAATGGTTACTCTATTCAAACAGCTCTGGTAGAGAGGCTAGGTTCTGTGAAGATATACTGTACCTTGACTCTTAGGAATGCTGCTGAGATGCTGCACTGGACCAGGACATGATGGCCATATTCTGCTCCCCTCAGTGTGTGGACAGAGATATTCTGGCCTAGAAAGCTGGTTCTGCTAAAGCAATGGAGAACAGACAATCAAACCACAAAGTCAATCACAAGCAAAACCCTAACAAAACTACCCATTTACTATGCATTTTCCCACCTTACATATACAACTAAATCTGCAGAATAATACATGCTGCTGTCAAAATGATAGACAGGCACTGTGACTTTATAACTGCCAAAATGTTCATCCTTAATATTTCCTTCTGTAGAAATTATGCACAAGATGATCTGAAAGTGGAAATGCCAACAAAACTCACAATGAACAAAAGTAATGGAGGATGGAGGAAGCCCATTCTAGAAAACTGCAGCTGAAGGAAGTAAGGAAGAACATTCTGTAACTTTGTGGATGGAGAGAACATTCTAAAACTGTATGAATAGGGGAGGGCATTCTAGAACAGTGTGAATAGAGGACAGTGTTCTAAGACTGTGCAAATGGGACAACATTTAAACTTTTGATAGGGGACCACATTCTAGAACTGGGATAATGGGACACAAAACATTGTCAGCCCATTTATCATGGGGGATTCTAGACTATAAATAACACAATGGTACAATACAAACTCCGTGATTAGATTTACTTTCATATGTAAGCCCATATACACACCTCTATAATTTTAAGAGGATGGATCCGTTCTGGAAACAACACAACAATCACTGGATGGGTGGTTTAAGTGTGTGCGTGTATGAGAACACATTCCAAAGGCATTTCTTCTCTATGACCTCTGTGGTTTATCTGCCTTGTCATGGCAAATCTGGGCTGACAGCCACACTAGCTAAAGGTCAGAGTGAAAGCCATGACATCAATGAGGTTATTCTGAACTCCAGCCATGAATTGAAAGATCAGCCCCCTTTTAAGGAAAGTGACAAGCCGGAGGACATGGCAGGTGACCGACTGGATTCAAACTTTGAGAATTGTCTACTGTTAAGAGTTAATTTTGCTGTCCCATATTTTTATTAGAAAGGTTGTTTGGTATAGTTCCCATCTTTTAGCTCAGGCACTTGATTACTTATACAATTTTAGCACTATTGGTTGGAGTCCTGATCTCAAGTAACCTCTTTTCATACATGAATCTAATGATTTTTAGAGATGGCAGACTCATGCACAATTAATTTGCATGATCAACTTTTCACATTTTTGACAAGCACATAGCAGATCAAAAATAAAATTACATTAGCTATCTGAATTCAAGACATTACACACACCCTAATGGCTTCTGGATAAACAGGCACAAACAACAGCAATAAGAACAGTAACAAAGAGCACTCATTTGAGAGCCTGTACTGAATTTAACAGTTGGGGAAGCCCTGTCAGGCAGGCAGCCTGGCCCATTCTAGAGCTACGCACCGCTCCACAGCCAAGGCCACACAATGCCAAGCTCACAGCAATGCCATTCAACAGAAATGCCCGATGTCTTTGATCAAAAGCATGTGAGGAGAATGGCAACAGACACATCAGTGCCTGAATGCCTGCTTAGGGCTGATAAGCAAGACATCATCTGGACTATGCTAAGTTTGATGAGTTATGGAAGTCTATTGTTCCATTTGGTTTGCTTTATGTTGCATATTCCTCTTTGTTTTTGAAATAAAAGTTCAGAAAGCTTTCTAGAGATAAGCATGTAGAGAACAGTGCTACCAAAAGAGCCAAATGCTTTGCCTGAATTGAACAACACAAGACACCACAAACAGATTCACAGACCAACTTGTTCAATCACAACCGCTTATCTTATGAGTCAACATGGCAGAAATGTTCCCTGAATAAATGAATATTAATGGCCACTTGTTGGTTTTTCTGATGGTCCAGAATACACCTGCACTTAATACAAATACAACTATATTAATTTGATAACCCTATTTTTTATAAAAATTTAAAGCTGTCCCTCACTCTTTTCTGAGAGTCTCTCATTTGCCAACTTTCAGGGAAACCACTCTCAAACACTAAAACTAGGCACCCACCTTTACAGGTCCAAGCCAAAATCTAAGGGCAGGGATTATGTGTTGTACAAAATATACACTCAAGTGCATTTTGTTGGAGGTCTTGGCATGGCTAAAGTGCCAAGCACCCAAATCAGTCAGTGTAGGATCAAGTCACTTAATAAAATTGTCTTTATTTTCCTTCACTACATGTGTTAAGGTCAGGCCTCTCACCTGGCCATTCCAAAAATATCTTAAACTAAATAACTCTACATGCACCCATAGATGCACCAACATATTAATTTAGAATTTCTAATATAATTTATAATTCAGAACTTATTGTTCCATCAATGAAGCAGGAAAACAGGCCCAAAACACGATATTACCAATACCCTTCTTCAGTTTTTATGCTGGAAGTGCTTTTCCTTTCTCTTTTAAACCAACGGGTTCTATATGGGTCTCATACACCCATAAAACATTTTTCCTGAGAGTGATCTTTGTTAATTGACCAATCTTTTTCAATTTTCTCATCAATTTTCTCAACTTGTTTAGAATCTGGAAAAAAAAACTACACTATGGAGTAGTGTGTTCTAAACTTTTAATTGATGGTTTTGTGAGCTTTTATATCTTGATGAGCATCAACAACTAATTTCAGAGGTTCTTAGAAATCTTTGTTCCCAATCACAGGCATGTAAAATCATTTTTCTCAATGGCTGAATGGCCACATAACTATTCTCATTGGTTTCATTAAGATCTCTATCTGCTCTATCTAAACTTGAATAAAAATCTGATGTTTCAGCATAGATGTGTGTAGCATTTTAAAATAAACCATTATAGCACCACTGTGCGTTAATTGCACCATTAATCCTTATTCCACTTTTAACCAGTTATTACACATGACAGGGTGTTTTCATCTTAATGATTCACAGCTTACTTATCACCTCTGCTAGAAATTTTAGAAAAACTCTCCTTAACATGTGGTCACCTCCAAAGGCCTCCAGGCTGCTGACCTGAGGCTCATTCTTCATGTGCCCAAAGGATTTCCCCAGGTATTTCCTATTCATTTGTCTGACCTGTAGAAAGCCTGGGGTTGGCAGATGCCCGGCCCACTGCTGGGGGAACACCACGGCTTCTGGCCTGGTGCGGAAACCAGCTGTCAGTCATGTCACACTCCTTAATTCGGTCATCTGATAAACGAGACCATGATTCAAAGAGAACGCAGTGGAGGGGACTGTGTGATTCAAATAGAGGGACACTGGCTAGCACATGTCTGGTGACCATCTGTGACTCCATAAACATTTCAATCTGCTCATTTCAGGAATATAAAACTCTTAGTTTTGGAACATCATGGCTCGTCCAGAAACCAAACTGCTTTATACAATCTAGGGAAACATAAGCGAGTATATGATGTTTGGCTACTTTCTGAGACTGTTTTAACCCCATAATAACCTTTATTGCTTGCTTCTGCCAGTAATAGAAGGCTCCTGAGGTTTGGGGTATCACAGCAGATAAGAACAGCAGGATGTATCAGAAAGAGACTGATTTGGTCCAACTGATCTAAGCGAGCATATGATGCTTGCCTACTTTCTGTGACTGTTTAAACCCAGTACTGGCTCCTGAAAACCGCTTCTGTCAGTAATAAGGCTACCGTCTGTGGCTGGCCTTCGCCCCAGCATCCCCTAAATCAGCAGCAGAAAGTAGCCCATCATGAACCGTGTGATTTTGCTCCCCGGCTCGCTAGCCGGTATGCTAAGGTAACAGCGTGAGGCTACCAGTGTTTGAGTTCTGGTGTCACCGTGGCCCGTCCTCTCCTCCATAAACGCTTCCACGCTCTCCAGCTGAGCTCGGACAACGTCCCGCTGGTGGAAGGTGAAGGCCGGGTGTAAAGAGGCCATGGTGAAGAGCAGAGCCAGCTGCTCCAGGGACACGGGCTCCGCCGCCTCCTCCAGCCCGCCTTCACAGTCGGAGCGGCCGGAGCAAGAGAGCCCGTCCATGCGGCTCAGGGTCCTGTACAGTATCCCCGCGCACTCCCGGTTCTTGGAGCCCAGCAGGGACAGGCACACCAGCAGCCTCGACAGCACGACGGGGTCGGCCACATCCGTCAGCAGCGCCAGGTCGGCGGGGCTGTTCGCCCGCGCCTCGAAGTCCCGCAGGACGTGGAAGTCTTTTCGTGCCAAGTCCTCCAGACAGGAGCCCAAGAAGCGGAGCTCGAGGGGCTGGCACATATGGAGGAGACCGCACATGAACTCTACCCGCTTGGCCGGGCTCAGGCGTAGACCGAACCACTCGAACACCGCCTCCTTATCGAGCTCCAGCGGGCGGCTGCCGTCCCTGCTCGCCTCCTCACAGCCGTTACAGGCGGGAGCGAGCGGGCAGCCTGAGCCACACTCGACGCCCTCCCGGCGCTCCCGGCGCTCCCGGCCGGCCGCGCCGTCCCCCTCCTCCGCCGCGCTCGCCGGCAGCCTCATCTTCAGCATTCTCCACTCTGTGAGGCGATGCGTGGAGCGAGCATCGACGACACAAGTCCACAACTAACACCTTCCCGCCGAGGTTGATACATTCGAGAAGAAACTCGAAGGGAATTTGCGAGGAAAAAACCACCAAATCGTCCGTTTCTCGCTCGCTTGGCCAGATTACTCGCTCTGCCGTGCCTCCAGAAAATCCCGTCAATCACGCAGGGCTCCTCCCACCCGGCCTCGCGCCCGCTGGGTCCTAAATTTCAGCTTTTTTGAAAGGAAGTTCAACTTCGCGACGTGTTTTCACCAAAATAAGTCAAGGACACCCGGGTAGGGTGAGAGCAACGACCTTTAAACCGCTGCTAATAACGGCTCACTGTTCGGGAATTCAAATTCTTGGCGCGTGTCGCAGTTTATACGGAGAGCTATCGATCATCGGCTGTTGTCATGGCAACGTCCGACCGTCAATTCCATAAAAGTTGATAATGTCGTTTGTGAATGTAAATAAACACAAAATAGTTAATGGAACAGTTCACTGTGATAACGTTCTCTGTTATTTACTGAGACCCATACAGGAATACATATTTGTATTTGTGTGTGTGTGTGTGTGTGTGTGTGTGTGTGTGTGTGTGTGTGTGCGTGCGTGCGTGAATATATATATATATATATATATGCGCACGCACGCACACACACACACATAATATATATATATATATATATATATATATATTATGTATGTGTGTGTGTGTATATA
>CM029387.1:10283384-10390045 GCA_017165825.1 Hepsetus odoe
ACGCACACACACACACATAATATATATATATATATTATGTATGTGTGTGTGTGTGTATATATATATATATATATTATGTGTGTGTGTGTGTGTAAATACTAAGGCAAGGTTGCCAAATATTTGTTGTAAAATTTTGTTAAACGTTTCATTAAATTATTTCCACTAGAGGGCGACGCTTCATCACAGCTGAACCAAAAAACGCCTGAAACGACCCTGCTGCCTCTGTGGGTGAGATGAGCTCGAGCCTTTCTCCATAGTCTCCTTTACGCTTAGTTTACATCTGAGTAAAGTGGGGTGAAACACTCAGGTCCATGCATGGTTACTTTATTGAAGAGATCCCTGTACAAACAGAGTGAACTTGTATGGGCTCTGTTCCTCTCTTTTTATAATCAGAGGAGAATGAATTTAAACTCGGAATGGAAGTTAATATGCAGTATGGAGGTGGAAAAGTAATTTAATGACACATGTATTGGAATCATGCTGCAGTTCTTACATGGAGTCAGATGGTTTTGAAAGTGTTTGTTGGGACCCACATAACAATAATAATCACAAGCCTTCTGCTTTAACAAAATAATAATTAACAATGTTTTAAGGGCACTTCTTCGATTTAAAGTCTCCTGTATTTTTACCCTTTAAGAACTTTTTTGTAACTTACACATCCTCTGTTTGATTCTTTTCTTCTGCACTGACATATGCACTACTGATATAGACCGCCATTATGTGCAAACCTTACATTTCCATTTTTGCTTTGCACTGTTTTGATATGAAATGTAGAGTTGCCAGGTCCTCTGTTATACTACCTGAACTGTTTAGGGAAAGGGTACACCTTTGGTAAGCCCACCTTTGATTCAAAATAGCTGTGCTAATATAAGGGTTTGTTTGAACAGAGGATTTGCGTCTGGGTCTGCGGGCACATAAATAAACACAGGGGGCCATTTTTAAAAAAAGCACTTCACAGTTTCAGATGGCACCACCGCCTCATGTGGTTTAAGCTGACGTTTTTATCCAAATCCATCCTGTCTGTGCCTTATCCTGTAAACATACCATTTCATTCAGATATTGGCCAGCGGAGAATGTGGCAGAAGTGGTTATTTCATCCGAGTAAATGAGAGTAGTGGCAGACACATCTGTGTTAATGTATTCAGCCTAAACTTTGGCAAATATTTTGATGAAAACTCACCTACATGTCTGGAGAAGAAGGAGGATTGTCCAACATTGTACCATAAAACACATCCCACCTTCAAAGTCTGGTCTACAGTTAATGCAATGTCAGAAGGCTTTACCAAATAACTACATGCATGACAGCAGGGGATATAGGCAATGTAAGCTGCTCTGTTTGTGCCAGTCAGTTTAACAGGCCCAGGGCTTGAGTGTGAGTGGTTTGATTTTCTTTGAAAGTCAAGTGAACCCACACTACTCCCTCCCTCCTTCTCTCTCCCTCGCTCGCTCTCTCTCAGCCCATTTCACCCTCTCATTCAGAGCCCTGAGGTTATACGTCACTGTCTGTGTGGCTATAAACACAAGTTGCATCTATCCATTCAGCTCTGCTTAGGACAACTGCCTTGTATCAACGATGAGCAGAGCTGCTCCAGTTTCTTAGTTACTTAGTAAATATTTGATGCTAGTTTATCCATATCCAAGGCCAGCTGACAAGGTGAGTAGCTAACACATCAATTCAACTTTAAAACTGATCATACTTTATAGCATGGGTGTCATGAATCATTTTACTTCATTTTGACCCCATGTTAGCACTGTGTGGTCATTTGATGAATATAACAATAGAAATGGTCTAAAATTGCTTGGGATTGCATTTGTTACATTATATTAACATGCATGCATGTATTGGGATTTTCTGATTAATTTCGAACACAATTTATCTTTTGTAATCCCTACGTTTGAAATTGTGCACTGTGCCTCATTCAAAATGCAGTCTAGGCTTTTAATATATTTTATGAAAATAAAATATGTTAATATATTTTTCTACAGCCTGAATAGATGGAGTTAAGGCTTATACATGTAAATGCATAGTTTTTTTTTTTTTACATCACTAAAAAAATCATGCTCATCAAGGACACATTAGGTCATGTTTCAGTCCTGCTGAATTAAGATGCTGTAAATACTAGTCTGCAGTCCTGCTGCATAATTTCTTTCTAATAAGCAAGTCTCACCTGTGTGAACTTTATCAGATAATAATGTCTTTCTTAAATACAGAACTAAATCCTCTGGTCCTGGATACAGTTAAATGCCCAGTAGGCCTAAAATGAGGAGATGGATGCTGAGATTGCTAATGATCTGTCTGTTCCTGACATCCACCAGAGGACAGAATCATGAGGGCATTCAAGCTGGTTCGTTGCTGTAATTTACTTAATTATATCCATGTTTTGTAATGTTGAGTTGATTTTTACATGAATGTGCTGTTTGGATGTACTCCAAATTAATTCTGTCTGATTGAAATGTTTACACTTCTCTAGAAGGTTTTTCTCTAGAAACTTTTTCCACATTAGTAGACACCGTTTTGTACTTTCACTCACAGGTATTTTTTATAAAGTCCACCTTTAATATCAGTTATGATATAGATGTGCAATTTCAGTTTGAAGCTCATCTGTTACAGCAGATGTTCCCATTTTTGTACTATTCCTCACTGGTCAGTTTCTAGTCACAGGACCTCTATAAACAGATATTATTTGTGTAATGAACATGGCATCCGCATGGAAGTGTCAGTGATCAGATTAGTGGTCAGTTGTTGGAGTTATAATACACATTTTGTTACTGCTTGGTTGAATATAGTACCCAGAAATATCCAACCAAGAGCAGCTCTGTTGTCAGAAACTGACCTCTGATGAAGGGCTTGATGATGACTGACACAAACTAGGCATCGAGAGGTGCAATAATGTCCACCAGCAACTTGTTGCTATATAGAATGGGTATTCTAATAAAGTGGCTGGTGTGTGTAGACCTGTAGGCAAATGCTTTCCTGGACTTGCAGGTTGTAGAACCACTCCAAATGACTTGGTGTACATCATCGATGGCTCTTCAAGTCTCGGGGTTGCAGACTTCAACACAGCTAAGCGTTGGCTCATCAATATCACAAGCAGATTTGACGTGAGTTCCCAACACACTCAAGTGGCCGTGGTCCAGTACAGTGACACGCCAAGGCTAGAGATCCCTCTGGGGAGACACCAGGACACTCAGGAACTACTCAGGGACATTGCTGCCATCTCCTACCTTGGGGGCAAGACTCAAACCGGCCGTGCCATCAAGTTTGCCACAGACCATGTCTTCTCCACACCCAACTTCACGAAGAAGGCCACCAGAAACCGCATTGCTGTAGTTTTGACTGATGGTCGTTCACAAGATGATGTGGTGGACCCAGCAATGGAAGCCAAAGCCCAAAACATTGTCTTGTTCGCTGTTGGTGTGGGCAATGAGATCACTCATGCTGAACTGTTGTCCATGGCCAACAAGCCTCCATCCACTTATGTGCTTCATGTGGAGGATTACACCTCCATTGGGAATATAAGAGACGTGATGGAGCAGAAACTCTGCGAGGGTGAGTTAAGGCATCTTTTGGGCGAGTTCTTGCTTGGAGGGTCACAGAGGCTCAACAGCATCTAATCTTGAGGATGAGCTCAGATTTGGAAATTATGGTCGTCCGGCTTTGAACACTGTTTAGTAACCCTTTTCAAATGTGTGTTTGGATGGAGAGCAGGATGAAAGACTGTTGGATTCTCTGCCACTGGGACTAATGATTTAATACTCTGTGCCCTTTCATTGACCTGTATTCTCTGTTTTCATGTAATATCTTAAATACCACTTTTTATTCAAGTTCTTTATTGCAAGACACATATAAGTGAGAGAGAGCTTATTGCAAGGAATAGTCCGAAACACTAATGTTGTTAAACAGAGAGGAAATCACATAACCTGCAATCGACATAACACCAATGACACAATGTTAATTGGCCACTAGCTCTCATTCATCATGTTTGGAATTGCTATTCCATATTTAAGCTCCTCTCATTTGTCTTCAAGGATCACAGATGCAATTTTGTCCCGTTTAAATTATGATACAGTTGTAGATTATTTGATGGTTTGTGTTAACATGCAGCAAATCCTAGATTAAGGACTAAACTGACTGTCATATGATTTCATCCACAGAGTCAGTATGTCCTTTGAGGATCGCAGGCACACTGAACGAACAGAAGGGCTTTGACCTAATTAGGCTGATGAACATTGAGGTGATGGCTAGAAAGGTTCAGGGATCAATAATCTCAGAAGGTGCTTACCTGCTGACCCCTCAGCTGGATCTCACTCACAGTACCAGGTAGCTTTTTATAATTGTTACATAAGAAACACTACACTGTATTCATGGTGCCCATACAGATCAGTTCTTACTCACTTAAATGTGCAGTTCTAATAAAGGTTTCCTTAAAGTTTCAATTAAATTTACAAGGAAAGTACTCCTTTAGCACATTGTTTAGATCAGAAGTGGTTCTTTGGCAATCCTAAAAAAAACCCTTTTAAGAATAGTGTTGGTGAATTGCTTCAATCAGACTATGGCTTTTATGTTTTAACACATTGATACATTCCACAGAGAGATATTCCCAGAAGGTCTCCCTCCTTCATATGTGTTTGTGGCCACTCTGCGTGTGAAGATCCCAGCTCATCGTATGAAGTTTGACCTCTGGAGGGTCCTATCTGAAGACAGGGTCAGGCAGGTCGCTGTGACCTTGAATGGAGCTGTCAAATCGGTGACCTTCACCAGCACCAGTGCAACAAAGAATGAACAGACGGTCATATTCAATGACAGAGGCATTAAGGTCTGTCAGATGTTTTGAAAATAAAAGTTTTAATTGCTGAAGGCCTACATTATAATCAGGCATGACTTTATGCATAAAATTTGTTTAATGCATTCTCCAAAAAGTTAACTTTATGAGAAAAGGCAGCATTTCATGAAATTTCCCACACAGTAAATTGCAGCTGATCAAGCAGAAAAAAACATACAAATATATGTTTTCCTTCGACATATACAATATGCATTGTTTAATGCTTGTTTTTTTGGTTCCTCAAAGCTTTTAGTGATGTAGAAAATGCCTAATATCTTTTTTGTTCTGTTTCCCTAAAGAGGCTCTTTGACACAGACTGGCACCAACTGAAGCTGTTGGTGAAGCCCAAACGCATCATTTGTTATCTAGATGATATGTATGTGGAAGAGCAACTCTTGGACCCAGTGGTTCCAATTTACATCAATGGCAAGACACAGGTGGCCAAAAAATTCAGCATAGAGACCACTGTGCCAGTAAGCGGTTCCAACAGTTCTTTATTGTATTTCTCCCAAATTATTACAATTAGTGTGTCAATTTTGGTATGCCTATTTGCAAGGTCAGCAAATAGTTTAGCTTAGATTTCCATTTTTTTTGCTAGCCATTTTTTATTAATTGTGTTGCAGGTAAGAGACTTTCTGTAATGTGTTATTTGTTATTAGCTATTTCTTCTTTGTTTAAATCGCCATATTACTTTTTCACTAAGCATTTAGGGGAACATGCTCTTGTGTGTTTTTTCAGATCATCCTGCAGAAGCTGCGGATTTATTGTGACCCACTCCAGAGTGAGAGAGAGACAGCTTGTGAGATATACTCTGTGGTAAGATTGTACTGTTAGCCTACTGACATGATCTGCAGCCTGCAATTTTCTTCACTTCATTAACTTTCTGATTATGTCTCTTTATCACAGGTGGATGAAAGGGTGAGTTTCAACCTACAGCATTTACCTGCCTACAGAACATTCAGTTCAGTGGTGGGTGTTTGGGTCATGTGTTCTAATTTTATCATTGTTCTGTTATCAGTGTCCAGCAGACCGTGCTCTTGCTGAGGAGAGCTGTGATTGCCCCAGTGGGAAACCTGGTTCACCTGGCCTACCCGGACATATGGTGAGGCCTGTATTAATAATAATATATACATATGTATATATATATGTGTGTGTGTGTGTGGCATACTTTATAAATTCCTGTATGGTCTTTGGAAAATTGGAAAATTCAAATACATATGTTGATATCTGTGGTGAATACAGGGGTTCAGAGGGGAGAAAGGCAGAGAGGGACCCCCTGGCCCAGATGGAAAGCCTGTGAGTTATCACATTTTTGATTATTAATGTTAGTAGTGCTCCTGTCCTTAAGTAGAACAAATATAATATCAGCATATGACATATGCTTTTCCTTGATAAGGGGAAGTCTGGAGAAAAAGGTGCATCTGGGGAGCCTGGAAGAAATGGGGAGAAAGTGAGTAAAAAAATGCCCCTCTTATAAATAAGACAAAACATTCATTTGATCATTGAGAATTTTACCAGTAGTATTTCAAAAGTAACATAATGGATCTGGATAGTATTAGCCTAGGGGTAGAATACTCAGCTACAGACTTAGAGGTTGTGTGTTCAAACCTGGCGCTATCCAGTCTACAGCACCATTTGAGCTCTTTAGCAATGCCCTTAAACTCAAGTAGCCCTAGGAGGACTATGTCTGCGAATAGGCTATGTTTGTTGGTAAGAGCTGATAAATGCAATAAATATAAATGGATGATAACAAGAGACAGGCCTTCTAGAATCTTCAATAGTTTTATCTTTTTGTGATCTTAGTTCCTTTATTCATATTTATGCCTTATTCATATCCACCTCCTCCATTTACAGGGAGAGGCAGGTCATCCAGGACAAAAAGGAGAGAGAGGACTGACTGGTGCCAAAGTAAGTCATATAATCATACCTTAAAGTTAGCACAAACTTCCCACTATAGTCATTTTAAGAAGCAGTTACACCTTTTACTTAGCAGTGAAACTATATATTTAATTTAAAGGTGAGACATGTCAAAAGTTTAGAAATAACAATAGGTCAATAAATTTTGTATGATAAATTACTGGAGGCCTTGTCATGGTTTGCATGCCTAACGCATACTGAGAGCGACGTTTGTTCGCTCTTCACAGGGGGAAATGGGAATGCAAGGACCACCTGGAAGACCTGGACCTCCAGGACCAATAGTGAGTCTAATCTTAAAAGTGAAATAAAGGAACAGCCTTGCGCTGTTTTTTGTATTTTTTAAGTTTACCGTTTTTACCATTTTTGTCTGTGTTCAGCAAAAATGATCATTTTCCAGCCTATTTTTAATCAGCCTATTTTTTTAATTCTTACTTATATATATATATATATATATAAGTATAATTCTTGCAATATAATTAATATATATAATATATAATTATAATTATTCATATATATAATGTATAATTATTTTAATGTAGTGTGTACACACACACACATATATATATATATATATATATATATATATATATATATAAATGAGCTCGTTTCTGATTAAGTATCATGTACTTTCAATTATACTGGCCATAAGAAGTGATCAGAAAGTCACATTAATCAGTAGGGTTGGTTTCTTTAGTTTTGCTTTGGTACTTCAAGCTAACAAATAAAATATGCATAAAGATATGCGTTGTGCAAATTGCATGTCTCAAACATTGCACACTTGCACTGAATATTATCAGGTTGGTACATTTATTTGGGATAAGGGTAAAATAGCACTGACTTGTTTTAGGATGCAGCAAACAGTGATATTATTTCTTCTTTAGGGCCCTGAACTCTCCACATGGGATGATTTGGGAGAAGAAGGAAGCAAGGTAAAACATGACAAAAACAAAGAACACCAATGCCCCCAAACTAAACAGCCCTTTCTGATCTAAATCTGTTTATTTTAAAGCCAATCCCAGAACAGCTAAGGGAAACTGGACCAATGGTTAGGTATCTTTAGTGATGTTGTTTTGCTTCTTTTAATGTAGTGTGTACATTCTAGCTTCCTTTACTAATTACTTTAGTGGTGTTTAGACTATGTGTTGATCAAGGCTGCTTTTTTGGGGGGGATGAAATGGGGGGTGATTGGGTTTTTATATAACAGACCAGTGGCAGAAGAAAAAGTAGAACTAACAAGTCTTGCTGAAGTTAACATACTGATAAATAAACAGACTAATTGGCTTCTGTAATAATCTTCTTCTTAAATCTTTACCAAACGCTTAGAATTTCCCTTTAGCTTTGCTCGCATTTTTTTCAAAGAAACAAATTCCATCAATGAACAAACCCACATTCCAAATGTTGGGGTTTGTGTGTCCTTCTAGCAACTGAGTAGCTTCAAAAATGTTTCAGTTTTCTTCCCAAAGCATATAATTTTGGTACAACTGGAAGCTCATACCCAGGAAAAATGTATGCAGATTTCAGTGCTGTCCTCTTTAAGCAGGACTACATTGTGCGCATGAAGATACAATATGTACTCGTTTCTGACTACCATTATGCAGAGGCATTTCATGTTCATTTTAGCATGAAAATACATGATGAATGATGTGTTGGTATTTTGCCAGTTTTTTATTAGGGTACTTTAGCTGAAACACAACCCAATATCACTTATATCCACTGTACCTTTTTGCATGAACCCTAAAGTTAATCAATCTAACCCCAATCTTAGCCTCAACAGCAACAACAAAATCTTACTCTAACTCTTATTCTGTCCCCAAATGACCATGTTAGCATTTTAAGCATTTCAATATGCTGTCAAGAGAGCAATCTCTAGATTGGCTGTTATCCCCTTTAGATTGGCCCTCCATCTCGGCCCCATCACTCTGCGTGATGCTAGCCTGCTTGTGTTAGCCACAAAATTGGTGCTTAGTGTTCTCCTCGAAGCATGTTGAGTAGTCTAGCTATGTTCTGTTAACAGCTTGCAAAGATGTGATGGTGCCTCACATGAATTGAAGTAAGCATGTCAGTGGGGATTGGGGGAGGCTAGTGAGTGGAGTGACTTAACTGGAAACAAAAAAAAAAAATAATAATCTGACAAAATTGCAAGCACATGCAATACTACAGTATTTATGCAAATAAAAAAATTAGCAAGGCAACTGATATTAAACATATTTTTATATAGCGGAAGCCTGGTGTACCTGGAAATGATGGCCTTCCTGGAAATGATGGACAGCCTGGGGCTGCTGGACCAAAGGTACAGTGATGCCTATAATTACGGAGAGCATTTTTTTTCACATAGTTATTACAATTCCACACCTATCCCTGCTACTTTAGTGGGCTGTGCCACGCCACAGTGCCAAGTGTGTTGGTTGTAATACTAGATCAAGAGATACAAATTAGTAGATCTTTGATATGACAAGCTAGTCAAAGATGTCAAAATGTTTAGAGCTCATGTTAGCTCACATGAGAACAGTCTATGTGGGTTTATTTTTAAGTATGTAGAGGCATATTTGTGGCTGGATGTTTTCACCCTCCCTTTAGACATTTTTGCTGTTTGCCAACAGGAGGCAGACATCTTCCCTCAACCAGTTAAATAAAGCAGCTGTGACGTCTAGATTATGATGGGTAGATGACACAGTCTTGTGCTTCAGAGCTAGTTCACTGTGCTTTGGAATGTTTGGAGTCAAAACATTGACTGAAGGCGTTTTTACCCATTTCTTAGGTTCTGGCAAAGAGTCTGAGAGAAAATATCAGGGTCAACCTAAGCATGACCATCAAAGTGAGAGGGTGTTTTGAAATAACTGGGCTGTCTTTAGAAACTGCACGGTTATTCTACATAAAGTATATTTAACAGAGCATGAAGAAAATAGTCATTATTTCTATTATGTAAGGGTGGGCAATATGCCAAAAATATCACATCACAAAATTTGAAGAGTTTTTCATGAGATTACATTATTTAATTTTAGCTGAAGTTTGCAGGCTGTAATAAACAGAATGCATTAGCAACTCAGTAGCATCACATTTTATATACATTTAACATTTAAGATGGAACATGGGTGGAAAAATACTAAAATAAGGTAAAGGTATCCTTTGAATGTATTTGGTCAGCTTGTAACTGTATAGTTTATAAACACTATACAGCATCTTTCAATTGGTCATTGGTCTAAATGGTCCTTTTTTATTATAGTTCATAATCAAAAAGTTTATTCAGTGCTAGAAAGGTTTGTGCTATCACAATAATATATTGCTAAAAGGTTAGTGATATAGGAAAAAAAGTAAATTAAACATCCGATTTTGACAAGTTTTCAGTATACGTCTTGGTGTTAGCTTATTTGGGAGAAAAAATGAATATCTGAGCTATTTTGTAGTATTCTACTATTAAAGTTGCAACAAAACTTACCATAAGAATTTAATCCATCGGATGAACCAACATATTGGCCACTCTATATTGCTGCTAATCATATTGGTGACTTTTTTTGGTATGCTTTTAGTTTATTTAAGAAGCAGATCTGAGTGCATGTGTTCATTGTGTAATTACTTAGTAAAACTCTCTTATACAGACAGGGGAGGGGCATGCTTATAGTATGTTCCTTTAACCAAGGCTTTTCTATTTTCACTCAGAGCAAGAAAAGTGGTGTCTTTCACCAAAACCTATTTTCAGCTATATCTGTCCCAGCATCTGTGTCGCCAACTGCCCAGGGGAGAAACTCTTTCCCACTCTCTCTCCCCGCTGCCCTGTGTGTGTGTGCGCGTGTGTGTGTGTGTGAAGTGAAAATGATTGACATGCCTCCATTTACTGCCCCATTAAGCCATGCACATTTACCAGCAAAAGGCCTTCGATAAAACCTTTTGGCAGAGTTCAATGTTTGTTCATTTCAGATAATTGGATGCAGGTCTGTTTGGAAAATGTGACATTTAGAGTTTTTTTTTTTTTTTCTCTCTAGCCCTTGACTTTTTTTGGGTCTATGTCTAGTCTGATCAAATTTCTTAAAGGAATAGCTCTGAAAGTGATATTTTCATGCTGAGGCTAATAACTACATGCCAACATTAAGTATCATTCAAAAAAAAAAAAAATCACACCTTCACCCCAAACCACTTTGATCATTAGGTTTCTGATTTTGTTCTACATTCCATTATGCATATGCAAGTTACAAAAATACATTACGTAGCTAAAAGCAGTAGTACCAGCCACCTTGAGGCCTGAAACTGGACTGTTCAGAAATATTAAACTCCTAAGAAATGTTTCTCTTGGTGAACATTGATATTTGTTAAGTAATGAGTAGGATTTTATAGACAATAATAAAAACATAGTAATTTGACCAAACTATTGGCTCAAGGCTCTGGACCATAGGGTAAATTGTAAACCACTAGGTACAGGATTGGTAGGTTGATGTTCTTGTCTGTCCACATCACCCTCATTGGAGTGTTCTCTCAAAGCACCCACCCATATTGGCCTCCACCCCCAGATCAGAAAGCCCAGGTCTGTCCCCCTGGCTTCCCATCCCCAGAATGCCGACGGCAGTGGGTGATTAGCTAACCAAGGCGTGATTTGATGTGGCCTTGGACGGGGTGGGTTTGCCACGGCACAGCCGTCCCGCTGGAAAAGCTCTATAATCACAGGGTTTGGGAGCATGTGAGCTGCAGCTGTAAAACCAAACGCCCTGCTGGTCCTTTGCCCATACGTTACTGTACCCATTTGCATGTTTATGGAATACTCCATGGTTTTTTAACCTAACCCCTATCTGCAGTATCTGAAGCATACGATGGATTACTGTGCACAGTCAATCCAGCATATTTTCCTGTACTTAGGAAAAAAAACACAAATGGCAAGTGGCAGCTGCTGAAGTTACATCTATTTTTAGATGTTTTGAGAGTTTTCTCAGTTCTCTTTCACTTTGCTCGAAAAGTGCTGTTCCTTGTAATCTGTCGTATGATACAGATGTGGCAGAAAGAGAGCATGCTGAAAAACATTCAATTGTCCAATTCTCTTAAAGAGGAAATGTGCTGGCATGCAACAAAATGCACCAAACTTCCTTGTGTAAAAAAAAAGTCCCCTCTACATAGTTGTAAGACTAAAGTTAAGGTGCAGTCTCATAAAAGCAGCTTAATTGCTGCCCTGAAGTCCGCTCGTGGAAATGATTTTAGAGGGAACAGTATAGGCTGCAATTATTGTTGTTGTGCTTTAAGAATACTATATGCTTTGTGTGAGGTCTCTGCATATCAAAGGCTTGAACCCCTGATAAGCTTGCAGCCTTTTTAGTGGCAATGAAAGGGTGTTTGATAACATACTGTGTTGCATGAAAGTTTATGAACACTTTGGAATTTTCTTGATTTTTGTCTAAAATGACTTAAAACATCATCAGACTTTCACACAAGTCATAAAAACAAAGTAGAAAAATTATATTTGACCATTTAGTGAAAAAAAAAGATCCAGTAATACTGGTAAAAGTAGGAAATGTCACACCCTGCAATAACTGCCATCTCCAACCTGCTGGCTAGGACAAATTTGAACCCATTTCTCTGTACAGAACTGTCTATGAACTTTGTGTGTCATGACATACTTCCACAAACATATTTGCAAAGATCAAACTTTTATATCAAACTTTTCAGATCAAACTTTTTGTTTTTAAGAGAAAAAATTCCCACTCATATCAGATTATCATCACATTAACTTAAAATACCCAGCTGTATAAATAAATAAACTGCTAATGTATAAGCTCGACATACCTTTATCACTCACAGATATGTAATACTAGACAATTTCCCTCAATATGTAAACGTCCAAGTGCCATGTTTTTGTCTCGTTTGTTTAACTGGGCTCTCTCTATCTAGTTTTAAGGCTTTTATGAAAATTTTAGGTCATAGTGATGCAGAAATATAGAACATGCTAAAGGGTTAAAAAGGGTTCATATGTCCGGGTGCATTTTGGAGCAGGAGACATTTCCCCACAATGAATCATAATTAAAGCTATATTTCTACATTACTATGTAATGAGCATGTCAGTTAAATGCAGGTAATATCAGTTTTTAGTGTACAATCTGGTATCACATCATAGTTGACTAAATCAAGCTGCATGACCTACAACTAAGCAAGGACTTTTTTGGTGCCTGTGAAACATTTCCTATTAAACAACATGGTCCGAGGCCCTTCTTCTTTCGGCACTGAGGTTTCCACAGTGGATCAACCATCTCCATTTCTCCCAGTCCTCAACATACTCAGCACCTTTAACTCTGCTGCCTCCAGCTCTGCTGCCTGTCTATTATTCACCGCCACTGTTTCCAACCAGTATGACATAGCTGGTTTCACTACCGTCCTGTAAGCCTTTCCTTTCATGCCTGCTGGTACCTGTCTGTCACAAATCAATCCTGCCCTTCGTCTCCACCCATTCTAACCTGTCTGAACTCTCTTTTTCACCCCTCTTCAACACTCGCTATTACTTTGAACTGCTGATCTCAAGTATTTAAATTCCTCAAACGTTTTCACTTCTACTCCCTGCATCATAACCACTTTCCTTCCTTTCATTCATACTCATGTATTCTGTCTTTATCCAACTCACTTTAATTTCTTTCCTCTCTAGAGCATATCTCCTTTTCTCCAGGGTCTCCACAAGCGGCTCCCTACTCTCACTACAGATCACAATATCATCAGCAAACATCATCGTCCATGGAGACTCCTGTCTAACCTCATCCACTTGTCCATTACCATCACAAAAAAAAATAGGCTCAGTGCTGATCCTTGATGTAATCCCACCTCTACTTTAAATGCATCTGTCATTCCTACTTTAGACCTCACCACTGTCAAACTACCCTCATACTTGTCCACTGACATACTTCTCTGTAACACCTGGCTTCCTCATACAAAACCACAACTCCTCTCTAAGCACCCTGTCATATACTTTGTTCAAGTCCACAAAGGCACAATGTAACTCCTTCTGACCTTCTCTGTATTTCTCCATCAACACTCTCAGAGCAAGCATTGTATTTGTAGTGCTCTTTCTCGGCATGAAACCATACTGCTGCTCACTAATCATCGCCTCTTTTCTTAACTACTCTTTCTCTGAAAGGTACATAATTTTCTGGAAAATGCTGGCAAAGTTGCAAGCTAATCAAGTTAATGAAATAGGAGTCAAAATATGCTCAGAGATGGTTTGAACCAAATGACTAAAGTCTCTTATATCTTTATGCTAGATAAATAGATAGATAGATAAATTTACCCTGTTCAGTTTTGTTGAAGTGAAAATAAGTATGTATAAGAGTATGTACCCTTCATGTGTTACTATGAGGCGCATTGCTTGCACATGTAGCCAGAAATATCCATGCTATTTTGGAATATACATGATAGGTAACCGCAGGCTGCCGAAGGAGGGTCCTCCAGAAACCTTCTCCAAGGTTCCAGCATAAAAGTGACTTGTAATTTGGCAATGAGGAAAAGAGCAAAAATGTAGAATATAGATATCTCCTTTGGGCGTAGCATATTTTAGCTCTTAATAACAGGCTACGTTAAAGTTCATACTAGCTTTCCAATTAGAATGTGTGCTTGCTATGCATGTACATATAATTTCTCAAGCAGTGTTTTTTTAATTAACAGTATGTAAAAAGGCAGCTTAAGTGGCAAACATCCCAAGTTTAGCTTTTAGTTAATTATATCCTGCTTTATCTGTGTTGGTTTTTTATAGCTCATGATTTTACAGTTTTACAAACTATATTTGAGCATCCAGATGGCCTTGCTTTCTATGGACATCCTGAACAAACAGGAACAAAAAGTAGGATTTTCATTGCTGATTTAGATTGTAGTTAGTAGCTGAGTTTTAAGACAGTGAGATATAAGACATAGTTCATTAGCAGAGCTGAAACAATAACATATTTTTTTTTTGTAATTTCAAAATATTGGGCAGCGCAGGGGCAGCGGTGGCCTAGCGGTTAGGGCGTTAGCCAAATGATCGGAGGATCGGGGGTTCAAACCCCTTCCCAATAGGTTACCCTGAGGTACCCTTGAGCAAGGTACCGTCTCCATCACTGCTCCCCGGGCGCTTTCAATAGCTGCCCACTGCTGCACGGGTTTGAGTGTGCATGGGTTAAATGCAGAGGTCCAATTTCGTTGTGGTTCATGTGTGCTGTGCCATGACCTTGCAATGACAAGGGTTGTCACTTTCACTTTTTCACTTTCACTTTTCATATTGAAACCTTGAGCACTTTCGTGACACACTTTAAATGGGGGCAGCGGTGGCCTAGTGGTTAGGGAGTTGGCCCCAGATCTGAAGATTGGGGGTTTGAACCCCTTCCCAGTGGGTTGCCCTGAGGTACCCTTGAGCAAGGGGCCATCCCCATCAGTTCACTCCTCCCTGCGGATAGGCTGGCGACCTGTCCAGGGTCGTCCTTCGCTCTGTGTGAGCTGGGATGGACTCCAGCAGCCCAGAAAATGACTGACTGACACACTTCAAATGGATTTAACACTGCTAGTGTTACAGGCTGGATTTGAATGGAGTCTGTATATCGATATATATAATCTCATCGATCTGATGTCATCTCTATCTGTTCTGGCAAAAAATGGTCAGAATTTCAACCGACAAGCTTCTTACCCTGCACTGGTTGGTCAGACATTTCAGACCACAATCAGCACTTGTCTTTATCAATATTTACAACTATTACCACTACCTTTAAGAGGCTGTACAACCTTCTTATTTTCCAAATTACAGGGTATAACACTTATGTCAGAAGTTGCAGCCAGGTTTGGCACTTCAAACAACACAGACACATGTAGTCTCACAAACCTCTTCCTTTATCACTTGATGGGACCCATGTCACCTGTGATGTGTGTGGTCACTTACAGAATACGCTTCAGATCCTACATGCTTTTGAGGAAACGTATTGTTGCTGAATCTTTACAAGCTGTGTCTTGCACATTTAATTGAAAGGGACACAAGGATTAATGTCTTTAATATAATGCTGGCCTTGAAATGAATTTCTTATACAGAGGTACATATTAATCATTGAAGCTTAACATGTTATTGTTAAATAATGTAAAATGTATAAAGTGCCTGCCAAGTGTGACAGGATGTGTAATCTTCTACTTTAACTGTTCTTGGTTAATCTCTTCAGGTATTTACTTTAAAGGGGAATTGAAAGAAAGAGATAGAGAAGTCAAAAACCATGCACAAAAATAGTGGTTTGTTGCAGTCACCACTTCTATGGGGTGGTGGTGGTCTAGTGGTAGGATACTTGCCTATGGACCTATGGCTCAAGAGGTCCCAGGTTCGAACCTCTGACACTACCACCACTGGGTCCCTAAGCAAGAGCCCTTAACCCTGAGTTGCTCTAGGGGGACTGTCCCTGTAATTAGGACATGGAAGTCGCTCTGGATAAGAGCGTCTGCTAAATGCAGTAAATGTAATGTTTTGTTCTGGTGAGAAAAGGGTCCAATTTGGCCCTGGAATTTTTGTGGTGTTGGAAGCATAAAGCAATAATGAATTAGTGCAACACATATGCTAACTGAAATAACCACCAAGTAGGATAAGATATTTTGAGTACTGCTTAAAACTGTCTATGCAATGCCATTTCAGAGTATCTCTGCTCATAACCATTCATTTACAACCTGTCCATTCTTTACTGAAGACACTGTTTCTTAATATGAAAGTGACCGATCAAACTGTCATCTATAAAACTTTAATGTGATGTCTTTCTCCTTCAATTGTGAGGGAGAACCTAAACGTATGGCCTATGCAAGAATACATGCTCCTCTTGTTTCTTACAAACATACAAGATATGGTATGTTAAGATGTTAGCCTTGTTAAATATACCCTCATATACATATAATAATAAAACATAATACAGTTACACAACACACCAAGTACAAATAAATACATCTAAAAAATTATTTGAGTGGGTCACTGTGGAAAATGGTGTCAAGATCAGGGATGGAAAGAAAAGAGAACTGAACTATTTTAATCCACAAAGGCTACAGGACAATAACATAAAAGGGAAAGCAAGCAGCAGAGCATTAACTGATGCATTCCATAGATCACACACAGCATAGTAACATTATCCAGTATACATTTAGCAGTATGGCATCACAAAGAATCACTGCAAAACCACAATCCCACAGATAATCACAGCAAGGAACAGGTTGCAACAATAGACTAGTTATGCAACAATAGACTAAATTTGCTTTTCAAAACAGTATTACACACCTTGCAACTATCAAAATACCACAGTGTCCACCTGGCAGCGATAATGTAAAACCTCATCAACTGGTTGTTAATATACCATAAGAACCTCTTGACAACATATTCGTTACCACCTGGTATACCATTTCCACAGCTTAACATCCACATAGTGTCCAGCTGGATAACATAGTAACAGCATAACAACACCTAAGCAACCAACTGGAATAACATGTCAACAATCTAGTGCAATCCATACATAGGACTGTGGGCAGTTATTGTTGAATGGTGCAGTTGGCTTCTTCACCAACAACTTCTGTGTAAATAATAGTAAAAAAAAAGGTCATCATATTATTAATACCAAAGTTTTGGAATCAGAATAATGTAGTGGAAAAAAGTGAAAGTGACTATTCTTGTCACGGCACAGCACACAGTGAACCACAACAAAATTGGACCTCTGTATTTAACCCATGCAAACATCATGCAGCAGTGGGCAGCTATGAAAGTGCCCAGGGAACAGTGACAGGGATGGTACCTTGCTCAAGGGTACCTCAGGGCAACCTACTGGTGAGGGGTTTGAACCCACAATCTTCCGATCCTGTGGCCACCGCTAGGCCACTAGGCCTCATCTGTTTTGCTATTTATGCAAATGCTCAGCACTTTCTATTCCTCCTTTAAGATGTTGAAATCAGGGTGTCTGAAGTGATTGTTTTCCCGTTGTCCTAACTCTGTGTGGAAATTAATAAATAAAAAAATTGATACCAAGGGTTTTTTTGTTGTTGTTTTGCCACAGGGTGAAAAGGGAGATGTTGGTGGGCCTGGAGCAGATGGACAGAATGGTATTCCAGTAAGCTGATGTTTAATATCCTAAAAATTCAAGTCAGTAACAGTAACTATCATCATTATTGCCATCATCACCACAAAAGCATCAACCAGAAGACTATTTTCTTTTTATCCCATCTCCCTTACAGTCTTCACTGCTATTTCCATTTCAGAGCAATATGCATTAGAATTGTGCCTGGTTTCTGAAGCCACCTCAACATTATTTAAGCCTTTTAAGTTCTTCTAGTCACTCTGTTTGAATTGATGCCACTCCAAATTTAGAGACAGGCCACTCTGTTGATTTATCATCTCCCAGAAGGTTCCAGAGCAGCTCTTGTGCAGACACATGGAAGAACCCAGCGCTTATAGACCTTACAACCAACCACTGCATGCGACCAATCAGTTTGCAGCAGCCCTTGTAGTTACCACATAAATGCACATGTAGATCCACAAAATTTTAAACAGACTACGACTTTTCTAACATCATTAGCAACACAGCTGGTCGAGGTGAGCCAAGCCAAAGCCAGCTAGATTCAGACAGCGTGACCTAACCTCAATCATTTATCAAAAATTGTCCTCTTTAAACTCTGAAAGGATGAAAAGAAATGCGACAGGATTTTCGCCAGATTGTATGTGATAGCAATATTTGTTTTCACAAACTTCCTGTAGAGCTGCCCATGGTGTGGTATGCATGCCAAAATTAAGCAGTGAGGAACTTCTAAAAAGTCCCCCTAATATCCAGAAAGCCATGATTTCATAACATTGGTGGAGATAACGAAGTGAAAGTGACTATTTGCCATTGTGAAACACAGCACAACACATAGTGAAACACAACACAATGCAACCTCTGCTTTTCACCCAGTTACGCCATGCAGCAGAGGGCAGCTATTTAAAGTGCCTGGGGAGCAGTGATGGGGACGGTCCCTTGTTCAAAGGTACCTCAGGGCAACCTACTGGTCTGGGATTTGAACCCATGACCTTCCTATCCTGGGGCCTGGTCCCTAAACACCAGACCACAGCTGCATAGGTGGATAGGAACAATATATTCATTTTATCTAGAATGCAAAACTGCCAGTGAACCCAAAAGTACCTTTTAGTGTATATACAATAGTAATGGAGAACCATCACCTGCACAATAATCTCACAATAACTCTAAAAATCTAATTTTCACCTGAGCTCATTTGAATTGCTGTTTAAATCATAAAATAATTTATACTACATAGTCAGTAATTAATCATAAGCATCTTCATTCAATATCAACCAGAAATGATTCAATATAAATCTATAAAACTACTAATGGAAAGACTAGAGTCATGGTAGGAAAGAACTGAGGTGGGCCAATACAGTTAAGGGGCGAAAAACACTCAGCCAAGTTTGACATTTATTCTTTCTGGCAGTAAGCTTTTGTGGATAAGTTTTGGCTGGAGAGATATTTTTGCTTCTTGTGGGCTGATTGTTGAAAGCAGCTAGGCTAAGCTATATGGAATCTTTTAGGTTCATGCCTAGATGTCGTGCGACTGAGCACTATTTTAAGTCTTGGTTAATACAGACCCTGCTGTGGTCAACCTCTGGATGTTCTCTTTCTTTTTCCTGTGGAACCCATTTACTCAGCCAAAAAAAGCCCTCCACAGGTGGAGACAGATATTTGTAGAAGCTAATTCTTAAAAGTCAACAAATGTGCTCTACCTCACCTACATCAGGCCACTAAATTGGTCTGCAAGAACCCATTTCCTCCACCAATATATTACATATTGGGATTACATTCGGAGACTTTTTCTCTCTCATGCTTTCTTTTTGTCAATATATATATATATATATATATATATATATATATATATATATATATAAATATATGTTGAAAGAAGAGAGCCCTATCCTGTTTGGCTCTATCTCCAGCTTGCAGAAATGCTGGACTGAGGGAGTTGCTTCCTGGTGCTTCCTGTTTATGGTAAACGAGGCTGGTTCATTTGAAAGTCTCCAGCAATTGAGTGTTCCCAACACTGATTGGGTGGGGAGACTTTTGGAAGTTAATGCAGCTTGAACTGTTAAATGAATGCAGTGTTTGAAATTTTCTCCCTCTCCCCTGTCTTTAATTATACCTCCCCAGTGTACAATTATCACTCTAATGAGGGAGCGCTCCACTTGCCAGTAGATGAAACAAATAATAAGCCTGTGTGAAAAAACAACAATGACAAACCTTTACCCATGACAGATGACATGAAAAAGCTGACTGGTGTTTCAGTATTTTGTATTTATCCATTTCATTTTTTGTATTTGGTTTTTTGCTTTTTCTAATTTTTGTGTTTGCATTGTCAGAAATGGAGGTAATGGGAGTCTGTGTGTTTTTCAGGGCATGAGAGGACCTCCAGGTGAAATGGGGCCTGTGGGACCTAAGGTAAGAGATCACAGTAACCATTACATTATCAATAGAGGATTAGCTCCAGGACAGTCAAAGCAGGTAATTGCTTATCACCGAGGGGACCCCCAAAAGGTACCCATAACGGGCCATGTACCATGTCACCTCTTGAAGAGCCGAAATTTAGCGAGGACTCTACGTGTCTTGAAAGGTTATTTGCTTTGCCTTAAAAAAGTCCCTCAGCTAATTTGCAAAGTGATGCCTTAGTGAATCAGACAAGTTTGCCCAGCATATCCCACAGATGTTTGATGTTTGTTGGCATGAAGATCTGGGTGATTTACAGATCATGTTGAACACCTTGAACTCTTGCAAAAACCTTCTTGGACAAAGAAAAAAGAAAAAATGTTTGGCACACTTTTGTTGTATGGAGTCCCCACAGGCTCTACAAACCCGTCATGCTCAACTTGAGACAGGAATGTAAATACATTGTTTGTTGCTCAGCAGTATTATTAATTTGATAAACATGAAACAGGGTGAGAGAGGCCTTCCAGGACCAACAGGCTCAGTCGGACCTACAGGAATTCAGGTATGTAAAAAAACCTAGAGAAAGACATAGAAAAGCAGAGAAAACACAGCCTACAGTTATTTCATTTGAAGTTCTATGTAACACCTAGAGATCTATACCTATTCATCTAGAGATTTAGTCCATCATTAATAAAGCCCCACTGCTCTCTGCTGGTGGCTTGTAGTATTGCTTTTATTGAAGCAGTTAAGGTGGACGATGACCATATTCATTAGGGAATATAACTGGGGTACGTTTGATATTGCAAGGACGAGGACAGAAAACATTTACTTCCTTTTGTAAAAAACCTGAGTCAAAACGCAATTTACCACTTCTTCAAAATGGTTTTCATTTTCTTTCTGAGTATCAGTGCTGTCAGCATTTCTGTTTCCACTTCCTGTGATATGTCTGTCCCTTTAAAGGTGTCAACTGCTTTCAAACAAAAAGTGTCATTCTAGTTGTCATAGTACCACAACAAAGACATATTAAGCTTGTATTTGGCTTTATTTTAAATTGGTTGGTAGTAAATATGTATTGATTTAGCATGTAATCTATATTACTACTACTTTTCAGGGACCACCAGGCCCAGTTGGACCACCTGGAGCAGAGGGTCCTATAGGTCCAAAGGTAATTATTCAGTGTTGCACAATAAATACGAATATGTTGGGGGCACATTGGTGGTATAGTGTTATTGAACTGTAGTGTAATTTATGTAGTTCAAATGAATTTAATACATAATAAAAATAATGTTATTCACACATCATCACTACATTACCTTTGAAATGGGGAATTTAATAGCAGGAAAGACATTTTCAGTGCATGTTAGTACCCTGCAGCCAAAAAGACAAACTCAACCATCCCTTTATCTACTGTAAAGATGCTCACTCACTGATTATTGCTTAGAGGGTGGAAAATTTGTCTGTGGTATTCATTTTTGTGCAGGGGTGAAAATGAAATCATTGTTTTCTTTCACTTTAGTCAGTGTCTTAAGACTGGTTGAAACCACAGGGATTGGCAATGGTTAAAGAACAGTTTTGCTTAATGCAAACTGGTTATTGAAAACACTGACAACCAAAAACATGAAAATTATATACAATTACATATAATTTATCAAACTGAGGAGTTTTAGTGAAATAGTATAATGCCACAGAATACTGCATAACAAGACAATTGAAATTCAAGTCATTCAACTTAAGTAATGTCAAAAAAGTTAATTTTACTGCAACAGACTACAGATATAAGGTGCTTAGATAAAGCATTCAGCATCACCATTAAACTAATCACCAGCTTGATCATCTATAATCACCTGCACCTGTTTCTTCACTGCTTCATGCCTGAAGTTAGAGGCTCTGTACTGCTCGAATGGTTCATGCGTAGGTCACTGTGTGCCGTGCAAGGTTTTTGCACAGTATTGCAGACAGATGAACAAAACAGACAGACTGTTGAAGGTGCATGAATACACTGTGAAAAACATGTAAAAACAACCATACACACCTATCCGCATTTTAACCAACATCCATATATTCATGCTTACAAAGGGTGTTGACTGATCAATACATTTATAAATGATAAACAGGTTTGAATTTTTAACAAAACGATAAGGTGTTAATATGGTCATGGTGGTAAATGTTTTGAATTTGTATCTTTTGGGTGCTTATTTCCCAGTCTACTGTATTTATCTGACCTACTTTTTTTTGAGTGTTGATACTGAAAGTCTGATCAAAAAATTTTCCTCTCACAGGGGAACTATGGGGCTCGAGGGCAGGATGGCCTACCAGGAATACCTGGTCTTAAAGTAGGTAAACTCCTCTACAAGTCATTGAGGGTTTTTCCCCTGTCAAAGGTGTGAACATGACAATCTCCTCTCTATTTTCTTCATCTTCTAAGTTTAGAAAAGAGCTTGACTTTTGAACAGAGAACACATTTTTGCAAGGTTCTTGTAAACCTGTCGTTAAAACCAGCAGAGTTCCTCTGTCTTCAAGCCAAAGGGGCATCTTCAGTGATGTATGCGAAGCTTGGAATGCTTTCAATTCAGTTTCCAGCTGCTAGAACTGACAACTGTGTTTCACAGTATTTTTTATCCCCCAAGAATAATTGTTGGTGCCATTTCCGTTTTTCAGCTGAACTGATAGTTATCTCTAACTTATCTGAATACCTGAGAAGAAAAAGTGCATTCTTACACCCACATATATTGCCTAAAAGCTGGTTGCAAAACCTGTGAAAGCAAAGACATTAAAGCAATTACACAATTTTCTACTTCTGTAGTCAAAGACATCCAAGCGTCCAAGTTATGCTTCTGATTTCTGCAGCTGCCAGACTAATGTTGCTAATACACAAGTAAAGTAAAGTAACCCAAATTGTTCTGGTAAAAACAAATCACCAAAATGTTCCTTCACTCACACAACCTGCAGCCATTTCTTCATTAAAGAGTAGAAGACTTGTCGACGTGAGTTAGTGTGCCTAACTGGGAGCTATATTTCCACACAACAGTAAGTCTGTACCAACCTGCTTAAGGTCTGATCACCATTAGAGTGAGATCAGAAAAGTGCTGGTTTGGGTTGTTTGGTTGACTGCAGAGTTTTTGTGCTTGTTAACAATGTTTGCAGTGCCGAACACATCTTGGCTGATCGGCCTCGTATGGGGTCAAATGGGAACCTATTAAACCTAGTTTCATAGTTGTAGCTTAATGAGGAGCAACAGGAGATGTCTTTTTTTTCATATTGTTTTTTTTTTTCTTTAAATCAAAACATTTTTGAAGTTTAAAAAAAAATACTATAACTTCCCACAGTCCTAACTGATGCAAAAATGCTAAATCAGTCCAATCTGATGTCACTTCAGGGCTAAAATTAAATGAAAGTGACTATTCTTGTCATTGTGTGTACACAGCACAGCACACAGTGAACCACAATGAAATTGGACTTCTGCATTTAACCCATGCACACAAACACACACCTTGCAGCAGGGGGCAGCTATGAAAGCGCCTGGGGAGCAGTGATGGGGACGGTACCTTGCTCAAGGGTACCTCAGGGCAACCTACTGGTGAGGGAATCGAACCCACAATCTTCCGATCTGGGGCAACTCCCAACTCTAGGCCCCAGAACATTATTAACTCAAGTTTGCCCTCAAACCACTTCTTCACCCATTCTTCACCCATTCTTACTGAAGTCTGTGTTTCTGCCTAAATAGCCTTTTGAGTGGTGCCCAGTACAGGGAAGCCAATTGAAGTCTATTACATGTATCAAACAAAGACATCGTAATAAAAACAGAAAAATTGGAGAAGAGGGTCATGAACAGAAATGGTCACAGGAAAATCAACAATAAATATTTTAGCTACGCGGAACAGGAGGAACCTCAGTTTAAAAAAGCAAGTATTTAAATAAATAAATGTGCTCTTGAAAATAAAGTACTTTTTTTTTCCCTCAGGGATCAGACGGAGAGCCTGGACTTCAAGGACCTCCAGGTATTCAAGGTCTACCAGGCTTAATGGGCCAAAAGGTGTGTTTTAGTAATACTTTTAAACCAACTCTTCCAAGCAGTCACCATATAAAACTATCTGCATTTTTTATTAGAATTTTTACAAATGTGTCATATGTTATTGTTTCATCTCAACTACATACTACAAACTACATTTAAGACAAAAGGAAACCTGAATAAGCATGAAATAAAATTTTAAATGATCATTGAATTTGTTGAAGGAAAATAATTATATATGATTACTATTATTAAGACCTCTGGTTCAGATAACAAACTGAAGTATAAGAGCAAGTTCACTTCTCGCTGAAACAAAATGAATGTTTTGGAGTTCTCACCTGAACCCCAATGAAATGCTTTGGTCGGATCTTTAACCTTTAACCTTTAACCTTAAACCTAAACTTCTCCAGTGTGACTGAAATAAAATCAATAAAATTGCAATTGGTTTGGGCCAAAATTTATCTTTTTAAAAATCTTTTAATGGATCTTTGAATAAAAGTCATATTTACAGTTTCCTGCTTACACCAAACCGATCAAGCAAATAAGTGTGTTTGTTTCTACACCACTGATAAATCAACACATTCTTGACTCAAAATGCAAAATCGAAGTGATCTCAAATAGACGTGCTTCTGACACTGTTTGACATTCAATGCCATCAAGCAGTCTAACTTTTATTTGTGCTTTTGTCCATTTTTAATTGATAACAGTATATGAATTGTATTAGAAACTGGCAAATTTTAAATATGAGTGGCACAGATGAAAATGTAAAAATAAGATAAGAGTTTTGAGTTTACTCTGTGTTCTCATGACAAAAATAAAAGTGAGTCAAAGTCACAGTTTATTAATGGTGTGTGACCTTAACATTTTTTTAGGGTGAACCTGGAGCGCCTGGTTCAAAAGGAAGTCAGGTACTGTGACTGCTCTGTGGAGCGTTGTGGCTTGTGACATTTATTCTTTTCTTTCCGTCTGGCTGCTAATGTGTTTGTGAGCAGAACATTTATCCTTGTGAGAGAATAAATAGAAGGGAGAGGATAAAAGAGAAAGAGTGAAAGAGTGAGTAAAAGTAAGCCCTTCAATAGAAGTCAGATTAACTTTCTAGTTGACTAATAATGACTGGCTTTAGCTGCTTCTCTGAAACACCACAGACGGAAAACCTTCCTGTCACCACATCATGCATTAGTCTGCACATACACACACACAGATATTATTATTAACCAGTTGGAACTGTATACACCATGAGGAGACAACTGCTAATGAATACAAACTATTTTGATTCAAATGATTTAATGCTGAATGAAAATTGCTCTTTCAAGGGCGAGAAAGGCAGTGATGGATCACCTGGGGCTCCTGGAACACCCGTATGTAACCCTCTTAATCTTAGAAGATTCTTATTAAAAAAGAATTGTAGATAGTATCTGAGCTTGGATTAAAGAGAGAGATTGGCAAAAAGTTCAAAACTTTTCAATAATCTTAATTGTTTATTTTTGTGGTTTTTGACAGTTTGACAGCATGACGTATGATCCTTAGCAAAAAACAAAACAAATGTTTGACAAACCATATATTTAATCTGAAACTCTAGTTCTTGAAAATGTTTTTATATTGCACTTTATTTGCAGGGAGATAAACTGAGCCTGTCATTTTTGTTTTTTTAGGGTGGACCTGGCCCCAGAGGGCCTAAAGGGGAGGTGCGTATACTGATACTTAAATGCGGTCACACAATTTTGCAAAAGCATTTGCTGCTCATTTAAAAACTTGTTTTTTAAAGGTTTTGATTTATGACAGCTGAAGATCCCCTTAGTAATATGTGGAAGTCAGTGGTTCAGGTCTGCTCTATCAGTTAGCCACAACCATTTCAGTTGAAATTTTAAAAGCTGATAAGATGATTTTGCTAATTTGAATTGGGAACAAAGTTTATCAATAACTTTGAACTTCGTCTACTTGTCAGCAGTTTTAATTTAAGATGAAGCAATGGCCAGCTATAAAAGTGACCAAAATAATTGATATTAAAGTCTCAGGTTTTCTCTGTCTCAATTTCTCAGAGAGGTACAGATGGGGATCCAGGAAGTAGAGGGGCTAATGGGAAAATGGGAGAAATGGGACAGATGGGCCCAGCAGGACCAAGAGGCTTCCCTGGGCAGGATGGATTGCCAGGACAACCAGGGGTACCAGGTTACCCAGGAAAACCAGTAAGTGTCATTATAGACAAACATATTCTTCAGCATGGAAGGACAATCTCAGGTGGAGCAGTTTGAGGAGAGCATGGAGAGGTGAAGATATGCCCCATAGAGAGGCGTAGTGAGTGTGCATGAAAGTGATTACAGCTAATTGGTTAGGATACAGGAAATAGAGGTGGCATGGGTGGAGGAGCGTAAACACTTGGTGTCAATTGTTCAGAGGAATGGGGCATGTAGAGAGAGATCAGGCAGGATGGAATTGGTAGAGAAGAGCAGAAGTGTTCTGTGACAGATGGATACCAACAAGAGTTATAGGGTAGTTTTACAGGATGGTAGTGAGACCAGCTATGCTTTATGTGTTGGAGATGGTGGCATTGACAAAAAGACAGGCAGCTGAGCTGGAGCTGGCAGAGTTAAAGATGCTGAGATTTGTGTTGGGTGTGACAAGGATGGGCAGGATTTGGAACAAGTATATAAGAAGGACAGCTCAGGTTGTATGATGTGGAGAAAACAAGGCAAGATTGTGTTGGTCTGGACATTTTCAGTAGAGAAACATTTTATAATATAGTATAAATATATGTGTGTGTGTGTGTGTGTGTGTGTGTGTGTGTGTGTGTAAATACATACAGTATCTCACAAAAGTGAGTACACCCCTCACATTTTAAAATTGTTTTTATTATATATTTTCATGGGACCACGCTGAAGATATGACACTTTGATACAATGTAAAGTAGTCCGTGTACAGCGTGTATAACAGTGTAAATTTTCTGTCCCCCCAAAATAACTCAACACACAGCTATTAATGTCTAAACCACTGGCAACAAAAGTGAGTACACCCCTTTTTGAAAAATGTCTACATTGTGCCCAATTAGGCCTTGCCATGGTCGACCAAAGAAGTTGAGTGCACGTGCTCAGCATCATATCCAGAGGTTGTTTTTTGAAAATAGACGTATGAGTGCTGCCAGCATTGCTGCAGAGGTTGAAGGGGTGGGGGATCAGCCTATCAGTGCTCAGACCATACGCCACACACACCATAAAACTGGTCTGCATGGCTGTCGTCCCAGAAGGAAGCCTCTTCTAAAGATGATGCACAAGAAAACCTGCAAACAGTTTGCTGAAGACAAGCAGACTAAGGACATGGATTACTGGAACCATGTCCTGTGGTCTGATGAGACCAACTTATTTGGTTCAGATGGTTTCACGCGTGTGTGGCAAGTGTGACAAGTGTGTCTTGCCTACAGTCAAGCATGGTGGTGGGAGTGTCATAGTTTGGGGCTACATGAGTGTTGCCGGCACTGGGGAGCTACAGTTCATTGAGGGAACCATAAATGCCAACATATACTGTGACGTACTGAAGCAGGGCATGATCCCCTCCCTTCAGAAACTGGGCCACAGGGCACTATTCCAACATGATAACAAACACATCTCCAAGACAACCACTGCCTTTCTAAAGAAACTGAGGGTGAATGTGCTGGACTGGTCAAGCATGTCACCAGACTTGAGCGTCTGTGGGGCATCCACAAACAGAAAGTGGAGCAGTGCAAGGTCTCTAACATCTACCAGCTGATGTCGTCATGGAGGAGTGGAAGAGGATTCCAGTGGCAACCTGTGAAGCTCTAGTGAACTCCATACCCAAGAGAGTTAAGGCAGTGGAAAATAATGGTGGCCACACAAAATATGCACAATGTTGTCAGTGGTTTAGACATCAATGGCTGTGTGTTGAGTTATTTTGAGGGGACAGCAAATTTACACTGTTATACAAGCTGTACACAGACTACTTTACATTGTATCAGTGTCGTACCTTCAGTGTTGTCCCATGAAAATATATAGTAAAATATTTACAAAAATGTGAGGGGTGTACTCATGTTTGTGAGATACTGTATTAAAGTATATTGGGAGAAGGATCTTGAGGTTGCTGATATGCAGGTGGTTGGTTTGAAGGAGGAAGATGCAGAGGAATAAAAGAAATGGAGAAGGATTCTTCACTGTGTTAACCCCTAATTGGAGCAGCCAAAAAAAGAAGAAGAGTGTATATATTGATGCTGGCTTGGGGAGGGACTGATACACTGTTTGGGAATTCAGACTTGAACCTAGAGACTCATGCATAGAAAAAACAGCATGGATGAGGGCGAAGGGCTTACATTTACATATAGATTAAGCACAAGATATGCATTTACTGTATTGGATTCTTCTACTAATCTCAGGATGGGAATGGGTTCTTGTCACATCCTTTGGGAACATATGGCAGCAGCAGAAATCTAGCCCCTTGTTAATATACCTTTTATTGCAAAGCTTTAGGTTGAAACACCTCTCAAAGCAGCCCAGCCCTGCTTTGGGCCAAGTATGCACAGTCTTCATTGCCAGATCAGATTAGGCAAGAAGTCTAGCCAATGTGACATTGCTCAGATTCATATGGGACATGGGGCTCATTGAAAATCCCCAACAAAGTAAGTCCTATGGGTCCAGCATGGAAAACCAGAACAGCTGTTGGCCTACATTAGTATGTCTCTTTTCCTTTCTTTCCCTGGTGTTTTGTTCTTTTTCTCTCTCTCTTCAACTCTTCACTTATACAAAACTTATACACTATAAGAAAGAAAGGGGTCCTCCTGGGGGCTGCTGCCCAGATTCTTCACCAGATCTGACATCAGCCTGGGATGGGGCCCAATGCATAGAGGTTTGGACCACACTGCATGCAAAGCTTTTATTTAGACATAATTTTAGAAGTAACACATGACCACCTAATAACATCACCCTCCCCTAATTCAGTAAATTTTTCCCTAGCTGGCCGAAGAGCCTGTGGACCTGACAGTACCTCTACAGTTTGAAAGAAAGTGAAAAGAAATTAAAGTGACAACCCTTGTCATTTCGAGGTCACAGCACAGCAGACAGTGAACCACAACGAAATTGGACCTCTGCATTTAACCCATGCACACTCAAACCCGTGCAGCAGTGGGCAGCTATTGAAAGCACCCGGGGAGCAGTGATGGGGACGGTACCTTGCTCAAGGGTACCGCAGGGCAACCTATTGGGAAGGGGTTTGAACCCCCGATCCTCCGATCATGCAGCTAACGCCCTAACCACTAGGCCACCGCTGCAGTTTGTTTATTAGATTGAATATCACAAAGTAGTAGCCTTAGAACAAAAGTCAGTCCTGGTGCTATCTATTGTCATTGTTAATTTTATTCTACTTTAGTGCAGTGACTTGAAAGACTAAGTAGTGTAAAAGCAGCCTGGGGAAGGAGGCAATGTACACCAGCTGGGAAGCCAAATACACACACAGAAATACAAATGCAGGCTAGCATAGGTGCAAAGCAGAGTGTTTATTGAAACATATTGCAAATAAAAAAATTCCATGCAGAAACCAATTAAAGCTCAACATGGCTTCCCTTACTCTTTTTCCTAGTCCCTCCAGGTTGGGTTTTCTCCAGAAAATCTCTCCTCAGCTAGTATAATGGTAAGAGCACACAATATTAATTTGTAGCAATTGATGTATTTTTCAGGGAAAGCCACCTTCAGAGGAACACTTGATGAAGATTTGTGCTTCAGTGCTGCAAAGTATGTTACTTATTTTCACTTTCCTATTTCATTTAAATTCATGCTGTCTATTGGCCAACTATTGTACAGCAACAAATGTTTTTTTTAAGGGTTTTTAATCCTATACATAGAAGCCATGTCTGTAATCACTGTTACTGACTAAGTTTATGTAACTCACCATGAGAAGCATGGCTGACTACACAGAGCTAAAGACTAAACTGCTCAATTGATTAAGAAAACTGCACTTAAATTCCTAATAAATCGGTTGTGAGCCACTGTATATATTTTAAGGTAACGTGATTGCTTAAGTAGCAATGCCTTAAACTACGCTGTCAGTAAGCGGACTACTGGAAACATCTGGAGAGGTTGTGGAAGCAGTAAAGCTTTCAGTTCTTCATTTTACAGAATGGACTAAAACAATTTTAACGGGCACAGTTGCCAAATCCCTTAGTCTCAGCACAATGAGCTATTTTTGATCATTGTTAAACTGGGATTATGTAATCTAAACCAAAATACTTTATTCCCAAACAAAGTATTTTTAAAGGTTTACAGGCCTGCAGTATAATGGAATAAGCAATGTTCATTCTTTTTCAGCTCACATTTCATTACCAGCTTTTGCCACATTAGTGTCACTTACTGCGATGCTTAAAAGCCTGTATTTCATCATTAGAAGAATGATGTAGAATTTCATAATTAATAATAAAACATCTAAAACATAATTAAATTTTCATACAAGCCCTTTAAGTAAATATAGTATACAGATTAAAGATAATATTATGCTTCATTTATTTATTTGTCCCATGTGAATATTTATTGATCGAATATTACAAATGACAATTTCAAAATTATGTGAATTAAAAATGAATCTGAATTAGAGTCTGATGTTTTCAGTCAATGGAATTAGAATAAGGTGTGAATGGGCATCTATTTGTTTTTAGAACAGAGATCTAATGAAGTAAGAACTTCACATAACACTCATTTCTGGTAGTGCATCATGGTATATCTTAGAAAAAGAAATGTTGATGCTCATCAGGCCAGAAAAATATAAAACTGTCAATCTGATTGTTCAGATCTCATATATGACATATCTCACATATCTCATGCATGAATGAGACAAGAATAAACCGTTTTGGTTTTTGGTGAAACAAACACTGCGTTCATGCATAAGAATTATATATTATCTGTGAAACATGGTGGTGGTAGTATCATACTGGGGTCTTTTTTTGCTGGATCTAAGCGAGTATTTCTTGCCATCATTGAAGGAACAATGCATTTCAACATAGGCAGGACAGTGAAAGTGTCAGTCAAAGCCAAAGTCTAAACCTTAAACCATTAGAAAGTTGGTGCAGGTTTTTCTGTATGGAGGAGCAGGCTAAAAAGTCCATGTGCAGGACTGATTAGCAGTTAACAGAACTGCTTAGCTGAAATAATTGCTGCACAAGGTACTAACAAAGGTACACATTATTTTGCCGCTCACATATATATTTTTTATGAATTCTTTTCTCAACATATAAATAACCAGTTATAATTTCTTTATCTTTTTTGTTGAACTGAAATGTCTTTATTTTATATACAATTATTAATATACAAATACCTTTTGGTGTGTGGTTATTGTCAGCCCAAGCTGTCCTTTTAAAGGAGTAAGTAGAAAACACTTGTATAACCATTGAATCACACTTTTATTTTGTCTAACCTGTTTGTAAATAATTCATTCATCCAAATTAGATCAACTACCACAACTTCTTCAGGTGATGTCACCAAATAGTTGCCAACATTGTGAAATAGTTCGGGGACCCCCAGGTGATCCAGGCCCCCCTGGACCACAAGGCCCAGCTGGACCTTCAGGCTATCCTGGCAGGCCTGGTTCTCAGGGGTTTCCTGGACCACCAGGAAGGAGTGGACCTGAAGGCATGAAAGGTAAAACTGAGAAAGCCATAACTTTTAGGGAACTTTGTGCGACTTTTTTTAATTGATAGGGTGATAATGCAAATATGTAAATAGCCTGACTAGAAGTAAATACTTCATTCATCTTGTAAAGCTTTGTGGCCTCATAACGTTGCAGTGAATGCAACTGTGTACTAATTCTAAATGAAAGCAAATGCATATTGGATTGTCTTGATGTCAATGTAATTCAAATGCAAACTTACCCTTTTATTAAAGGTGACATTGGGCCAATGGGCATGAAAGGTGCCAAAGGACAGAGTGAAACTGGACTGCCAGGTCCACCTGGCCCATCAGGTACAATATGTTTCCACTGCAGATGCAACTGTGATGAAAATGCAAGGTTTAAAATTAAAACACAAATATGTCATTTTAAATGTTTGCCTTTTGGGGTGGGTTTTTCCTGGACCCCAATGATTGTCATATGCAGCTATATTATTATTATTATTGTTATTATATTTGTTCTTTGTGCAAAATATCTCATAGGTATGCAGGGTCCTCCTGGAAACGATGGAGAAGGATATCCAGGACCCCAGGGGTCCACTGGGAAGCCTGGCTCACCTGGAATCCCAGGCAAACGAGGTCCTCCAGGAGCTACAGGGGTTTGTGATCCATCTTCCTGTTATGCGGCATACGATCTCCAGAGGGATCACTTCAGCAAAGGTCCCAACTTTTAACGTTGCCTCTCTGTCCATCTTTGCTCTATAATGAGGATGACTAAAGAGGCCCACAACCACTTCTGGTGCTTCATATTGACTTTATATTGACTCCTGCTTTTTTATTTTCTTGACCATGATGGGTAAACTGTTTCAAATGACCAATGTATTTGTTTTTTTCTTTTGTTTCATTTAATATAATCTAAACTAATTTGTGTAGTAGTTTTTACTTTTGTTACAAGTACTACTTCTGTTCTTATCTAGAATGATAAGTATTATTGACTGTAGCAAATATTTTTTGCTTTTTGGCAGCCTTTAACATCCCATTAGTATGTGCAGTGTGAAGTGTGGAACATGAGGACATCTTGAGAAGATTCAGCAGAAAAATGCTTTGCTGTGTAAAGATGTTATGCTTCATGTTAAGTATTGTGGTAGCAGTCATCCACGGGTGCTGAATATAACACTTGTTTTAATTTCACCCTTTCAAAGGAGACAAAAGTCAAATTGCATTCATTGTAAATATCCATACATTTGCACTGCCTTTAAAAAAGCTACCTCTGAACTAGTAGTGAAGTAGTCTTTTACCTATACTGTAATGATGTAATGAGCATTGTTTGACCTCTGAGACAGATTGGGCTCAGGATACAACTCTAGTTTATGCAAAAAAATAAAACATTCAAGATCATTTTATTCTGTGTGGGTGGCCCACACCTAAGGTTTACAGTGCTTGTGTTTTTCTCGACTACTACTTTTTTTCTTTTTTGAATGTTTGAAGTTTTCTCTGGAAGCCGCCCATACATGTGGTTTTGGTAGTTTTTTGGATCGCCTGTGTCTGTTCAAACTTGATTGATCAGCAACTTGTGCTAATTTATTGCTTTTTTTTTCTTGTTTTCTTTAATTGACTCTTGTGATAGCTGAGAATGTTTCCTTTTTTATTTCTATATTTGTTGTTTTTTCCCTCATTGACATATTCATTGTGCTGTTTACAACTGAACCAAACCATTTTAAGGTAACCAGAATTAAATAAACTTTATTACTTAACATTTAAGATTTTTGCTTAGAATTCTTTTTGTCTGATAACTAAATCTAACCCTTGTGTTTCCATTTTTATTATGTAGTGTAATATATTCCCTCTTTTAGTAAGCACTTCCTCAATCCTCAGCATAAAGAAAAAGACCCACTTAGTTATTGACCATAAACTTCTGCATACAACTTAAGTGTGCCCTGTTCTATCTTTGTATATTAGCAGAAAAGCAAGATGATATTTCCTATGCCTGGTATATAGCAAGAGTAAACGGTGGGTTTCCAGTAATGTTTGCGTGTGGTTCCTCTTTCAGGCAGTGCGCAGGCAGTGGTATCGGTCAAAGTGACAAATTTTGTTTCATTCTGATGAAAGCCACTAAGGGTTTCACATCATAGCACAGCAAGTCTCTCCACACTCACACTGAGATATCTCAGTGATCTGTGTCAACGAGAATGAAGATTCCACAATTTACTCTGCATCTGTATGCCTTCCCTCTTTGGTTTGTTGCTTCAGGATATCTCCAAATTTTAGCAGCCTCAGAGGATAACGAAGACTTTTTTGATTTCTTCAATGACTCCAATGACTCCTATGGACAATCTGTGGACTACACTACAGATGGTGAAGTGCCTTTGTGCGAGAAGACAGACGTAAACCGCTTCGGTGCTGCATTCCTCCCGACCTTCTACTATATGAACTTTTTGCTGAGCCTGGTGGGCAATGGCTTGGTGCTATGCATTATCTACAAATTTGAAAAGCTTAGCACCGTCACCAACATCTTCCTGCTAAACCTGGTCATCTCAGACCTGCTTTTTGCTTGCAGCTTGCCTTTTTGGGCAGTCTACCACAGTTCTGAGTGGATGTTCGGCCGGACCCTCTGCAAACTAGTGGGCAGCTTATATTCAGTCGGTTTCTACAGTTCCATCTTGTTCCTCACCCTCATGACCTTCGACCGTTACCTGGCTGTGGTCCATGCAATCACGGCTGCCCAGAGCCGACGGAGAGTGTACGCTTTTGCCTCATCCGGTCTTGTCTGGTTCCTCAGCATCCTGGCGAGTATTAAAGACATAATCCTTTATAATGTGCGGTACAGTGAGACAGATGGTATTTTGTGTGAGGAGACTGGCTATACTCAGAGCACCATGATGAAATGGCAGCTGGTGGGCTACTACCAGCAGTTTGGCTTATTCTTCCTGCTGCCCCTGTTGATGGTCCTCTACTGCTATGGACGCATCACTGTCCGCATTGTCTCCACGCGCATGAGGGAAAAGTGCAGAGCTGTCAAACTCATTTTTGTCATCATCTTTACCTTCTTCGTGTGCTGGACACCCTACAATGTGGTCATCCTCCTGTCGGCTCTTCGGGTGTCCTCCAAGGACAACACCTGTTCGGACAGCCTGGACTATGCCTTGTATGTCACTCGGAACATCGCTTACCTGTACTGCTGTATCAGCCCAGTGTTCTACACCTTTGTGGGGAAGAAGTTCCAGAACCATTTCAGGAAACTCCTGGCTAGGCACATACCATGCCTGAAGATAACCATCCTGTCATCTCAAAGCAGCAGGACCACATCATTCAAGAGCCCAAATACTGACTATTAATGGAGGAAAACTTTTTTTTTTTTTATGTGCAACACATATCAACTCTGCACTGCACTTAACAGGTGCATAATAACTTCAGTTTGGTTGTCATGGATGGATGTGTCAGAACAAGTTGATTGAATTTTTTTTTTCATTTTGAGAAGAAGCGTTTCATAAGGGCTATGAAACCTTTCAATTTCTATTTTATTTCATAAATGCTATGCCTTGTGAAACCTTCAGTGGAACCAAAAAGAAAAAAAAGGAAGTTGGTTGGTAAAAGTGGTTAAAAGATTTTTTAAGTGTGTGCTTTATTTTCCGTAGTTCAGATCATGATGCCACAATATTAATTACCAGTAGCTTTAAAATGCTTAAATGCTGATAGTAATACAATAAGCTTAGATGGATGCAGTTTTGTCGCCACTATTGTCACTATTTTGCATTGTTGGAAACTCACATCAAAAGCTTTCAGCACTTTTCTAATAACTGGGTAAATTGTAAACAAAGACTTCTTTTGCCTCAGTCCGTTACTGGGCTTATGAGTATGTTACCTGGCTGGGAGTGAGTTAAACGGAGCTTTAGCTGGTCACTAGAATGAAGAACAGATGTGGATATGAAACATTCTGGATTAGTAAATGCTGTAAATGTAAGGCTCGAGGCTGATTTTGTACTTTTTTAGATGCTTGTGCTCTTTTGCTGATTTGGGGTCAGATGTCAAGCCAGTGTGTTCATGTTCAAATCCATTGCAGAGAAAGCAATACCTCCTCTTTTATTGCATGATTGATTCTGGTGTTTCGAGTCCCTTTAATCAAATCTCTTCAGATGAAAAAACAGAGCCGAGACAGGCAAGCGAAAAAGGCCCTTAGCCTTTTTACAAGTTTTAATGCACAGCTTTAAACTTTAACCACTTTCCTCATAACCATATATACTATACATTATTTTTTATAACAGAAACTGAGTGTGGTTTTTCTTTAGTGCACTAATACAAGCTGGGTCTGAAATCTGTTAACCGCAGTATCCTGAGGAAAAAGCAGGGCCTTTCGGAGAGCAGCTGACTATTTCACATCTAATGCTTACTCGCCGACCTTTTCTTCCGTTCGGGTACGAGCTAATCATCAGCCAAAGTAGGCCAGTTTTGAATGTCACACCTAAACAGAATTTTAAGGTGAAAGATCAGTAAACTAAGCGAGATCTTTTCACGCGCAGTGCTGGAGCAGCATGAAGCCCTGATCAGTCACCGATAGATGTCGCTGCCGAGCAGCCCTGACTTCCCCTCACCAAGAACATTTCCTACAAATGCATTTACTGACGGTGCCTCCACATCTGGAAACAGACACCGCTTATTCCTTAATGAAGTACACGTAAGGAACAAGGCTTTCCTTCATCAGCTGTTTTGAGGGACCGGCGCACACATTGTTGTTTTGTTGACAGTCAACGTCACTCAAGTAATCCACCAATCATCGTCGAGCTTTCGAGGGCCGTTTTCTGTTATTTTTGTTCATTGTTTTTAATGAATTAAGTGTATAAAAATCACAATTACAAGACAAATCACTGCAGCGGCTACGAGAAAGTTAAAATAAATGAATGATAAAAAAGCAACGCAGCAATAATCATTTTAACTTAGAAACAGCCATCTGCGTTATCATGACGATTCATAAAATCCAGGGAATCAAAATATTACTCCGGTGTCTGATGAATATGTCGCTTCTTGTGTCCTTCATTTGAGGTGCTGTAGTAAAACGCAATGATGATTTTGATTGTATGTTGTTTTGCATCGATGTATTTTGTTCTCCCAACAAAAACAAAGGCATTAATATTGTCTTCCTCCACGCGGTGTGTTTTAATGTGTAATATGTTAAAAGTAATGTCAGTGTGAGTGTTCTTTTTTTTTTTGACAAATGATAATAAAAAGGAGTGGAACTGTGCGTGCTGTGAGCGTGCGTGATGACGTAGCGTCGTGGGCGGCCTGCTATTGGTTCAGCTGCTGCTGCTGGAAAACCGAGGGAGAGGAGGATGCTGCATCCCTCCATCCGCGGCCGAGCAGACGGGGCGATGCTGAGCAGGAGGAGTGTGTGTGTGTGATGCTGAGCAGAAGGTGTGTGTGTGCAGGGTGGATGTGAGGGTCGTCGAGGAGCATGGGAGCTGGTATCTGAGGGGCTTTGCGTTTGGAGTATGATTCACAGCCAGGTGATACTGATCCAGGTAAGTGTGTGCGTGTGCGTGCGCGCGCGCGTGCGTGTGTGTGAGATGGCTCACCTTGCTCGAATGCAGCAGCATATTCGGATCGGTGTATTGGTCGTTCAATGTGTGTGTGTGTGTGTGTGTGTGAGAGAGAGAGAGAGAGAGAGAGCAGTAAGATAGTCCTCAGTTCTTTTGTGTGTATGTAGGATTGGGGGATGCGCCTATGAGGTTGTTGGACGGGCAGATGTGTGTGTGTGTGTGTGTGTGTGTGTGTGCGTGTGTGTCTGATCCTCAGATGGCTAGCACATCATTGCATTATTTTTCACTGTCTTTGCATTCTTTTACATTATGTCTCATTATTTTATGCTGAGCTTACCTGGACCTTTAGGGGCCCTCATCCTACCTAAGGGCCTCCCACACTCACTCCCTCCCCGGCATACTGTAGACAAGAGCAGAACATACATTAATAATTTATTTGAATAAATCAAATGGAATAAAATAGCTGGAATCATTACATTTTTGACAAATAATATGAAATTAATTAAAAAAAAAGAAATCATCCTATGGGCCCTTGGTGTCTCTTGAGATTATACTGCTCATAGTTAGTGGCCCTGTCAATAATACACTAGTTGCTAATGATGTCATGCATTAATAAATCCGTATGGGTCAAATGAGTAGCGGCGTGCTGTACTTTATGTGTGGACGCTCACAGCCTCATGAATAAAATACAGTGCTGTGCAAAAGCCTTCAGCCACCCCTCATGTCTTAGTATTTTACCGGGGAATCACCTTGTTGGTTGTCTTCTCTTTGGCGTATTGAGAAGATTATATAAAAGAAAGGCTGCAGAGTCCAAAGATATAAACTTCACCCGTTTACTAATCACCTGGCAGATCATCTGGAATCAACTGCACCTGGTTCTTCACTGCTTCGAGAAGTTTGATGGCTTTTTTCTGCTTGAGTGATTCATACGTAGATCACTGTGTGGCTTAACAAGCAGAAAACACACCCCTGAAACTGGTCAGCTACAAGGACCGCACTGAAAATGAGAGGCAAAAACGATGAAACCATTCCTCAACGATATATTAAAAAAGGCAAGAAAGTCTGACGCTTTGGAAGCACAAAACAGTTCAGTTTCAGCTCTCAGTTCGCTGATATTTGCCAATATTTTGTTGCGTTTTATTAAAGTGGATCTGGTGTAAAAATTTGAATCAAGTCAAGCTTTACTGAAGGTCCCTTGTTTCAAGGCCTCATGACCTTCCTAAAGGTTCATGCAGGTTGTGTGTTCATGAAGTTTTTCCCCAGTGAAGTGTTGTGGCTCTGTACAGACACCAAGAAAGCCCAGCATTGCCTTAATGTTCTGCTCCTGTGGAATACTGTTAATGTGTCATAAGGCCATCATATACAAAAGTTTGTGCAACCCAGTCATTGTTTGTGTTGATTTTTGAAGTGAAAATAATCACTTTAATAATAATTGTGTGCAGTTTAAAAAAGCATATTGCCTAATTAAAATATATCCAGTTAAGGTTATTACATATGTAGTGTGTTTTCTAAAAGAAAATGCATTCAATTTCATTCAATCAATTCCACTGAAATTGTATTTAATCACTCGAAAAAAAAATAAATACATGTAAGTAAACATAACTTGCCATAGCAAAGTAAAAAAAATATAAAAAATTTTTTATCTAATAGATCTGGTATCATTGTGCACCTCTAGTGATGAAAATTGCAGGGCTGTGCTGGTTACTAGATTTTTTTTTTCTTTTTCTGCAGTGTCCTAAAAACAGTAATGGTGCTGTCAGTGTTGATTATGGACAGATGGGGTGATTCGAATGTGAAATACTGTGGATGTGTAGCAGGGTTAGCATGGATTTGCATTGATTGTGCTGTGACCCTTCCTGTAAGAAAGGGACTGTGTAGGTCCTTCAGACGCGCTGTCTATTGATCCACTCTAAAATCGGCCCTGACGGGCTGCAAGGCTTTGAGGAGGAACAGAGGTTTTTTTCCCCAAGCATCCCGCTGTGCTTCCTGCCAAAATAGCATCTGTGCAGCAGCTCAGAATGGAGATCAATATGACTTCAGTGTTGAGTGTTGTATGTTTAAAATCCCAACCTGGACCACCCAGACATTACAGTGCTTAATGAAGTATCAGTTACCTCAGCGTGATAGATTAAAAATTAACAGATGAAATCAATAGAAGAAAGGCAAATGAACATGAAGTAGTTGACCATGTTGACCAAAATTGATCCATTTTTCCAGCGTTCACTCTGAAAGATGAAGAAGTGCTTTTTAGCCAGTTGCCATAGCAGACGACTTCGATTGTTGTTCACCACCAAGTGCTTTGTGCTGTTTAGTGATGTTGTGTATGGTGCAAAGATACAGGGTGCTTCTTGTGTTTTGGAATTTTTACAGAAATTCCACAATTTGCGAGAAAATTGTTAAAACAAGTAAAAAGAAAAAGGCCCTGGTGCAGTTACATTTATGAATCACCAATGAACTTTTGATGGGGAGGTGTTATTAAAGGAGTGTCATAAAAAAAAGAAAAGAAAAATGACAAATTCTGACAATGAAGATCTCAATTATGGTGCTCTTTTAACATTTATTAAAATACTTATAAATGTTCAAAAAAAATTTTTCTACTTCCCTGTTGTTTTTGGAGATGTTTTATTCTGAAATATATATTTTTCAGCATTACGTGTCTATCTGTCAGCACACAGGGAAACTTTTTAAAAATTGCAAACGAAAGAAGGCATAAACATAATTATTTTGTTTGAAGAAATTTGTTTTTAGTAGTAGAAGTCTAAGTAGAAGTCTTACATTTGGTTTCAGATTCCCTTCTGCCATTGCACAGATTTGTGAAATTCCATGAGCAGCACCTGATTTGATGTAATGAAGTACTGACTGAGTCAAATCTGTAGCGGTGGATCTGTAGTGGTGGATACTAGGCTTGCAAGAGAAGAGGTCTGACAATCATAAATGTACACATATGCTACATATATCAATGTGTGCAATATGCACTGCATTAATGTTACTGATATAAATTGACCTCTGTTTATCAAATAAGTGAAAGTGAAAGTGACGTTATCCATCATAGTGAAATGCAGAAAAGTGAACCGCAACCAAATTCACCTTCTGGTTTTAAAGCATACATGCCATACAGCATGGGGCAGCTGTATCCAGCACCCAGGGAGCATTGACTGGGATGGTACCTTGCTCAGTCTTACTTGTATCTTACCAGGCATTGTCAGCCCACTGGTCCAGTATTCGAACCCACTTCTGATCCTGGGGCCTAGTCCCATACAACTTGACCACTGCTGCCTAGTAAGATAGTAAAACTACACTGTAATAAAAGTAAAAAAAAAAAAAGCTGCCTAATAAAATAAGAGGCATTACTGTATGATTAGATTAAACTGAACTGAAGTGCTGTGATTTCTGAAGTCCTCTCAAAAACCAAGGCCTACAATTGATTGGTCAGTAAAACTGAAATGTTTTTTAATAGCAACTGAAATGCCTGAAAAGCTAAGAATAGCAGTGCTTGCTATGTGCTTCTCTTGGTGTTTTATAGGCCAGGGAAAAGAGCAGAGCGATTCCAAACGGCCTGTCCACACACCCTTTAAATATGCATGGAGTCATGAGTCACACGCTCATGCTGGGTATGAGGAGATGGTGACAAGAACAGGTCGCTGCTCATTTTGGCTGGAATAAAGACTGCTAGAGTGGGCAAAGGCTGCTAGACTGATAGAGAGAGAGAGAAAGAGACAGAGAGAGAGACCAAGGAAATAGAGGGTGATATATATATATATATATATATATATATATATATATATATATATAAAATCTTTGATCTTTTATTAAGGTTGGGCCTATAGGATATGGGCTGAAATATGAATATAAATATAAAAATATGTCGTGCCCTTTAACACTGAAGTTGTAAGTTGTGTTTCAGTTTACCACTGGAATGAAGCAAAGTACAGAGGCATTGGATGGCAGGCAGGATGTATGTATGTGTTAACACTTTATGAAAGTAAAGTTTATATATACACATTTTTTGAGCAGTGTAATATATATACAGTACTGTGCAAAAGTTTTAGGCAGATGTAAAAAAAATGCTGTAAACAAAGAATGCTTTCAGAAATATAAATAATGATTGTTTATTTACAATTTACAAAATGCAAAGTGAGTGAAGAAAAGAAAAATCTAAATCAAATCAATATTCGGTGTTACTACCTTTTGCCTTCAAACCAGGATCAACTCTTCTAGGTACACTTGCACAAAGTCAGGGATTCTGTAGGATTATAGTCGGTGTCTGATCAACCAATTTTACCAAACAGGTGCTGATGATCATCAATGTCACACGGAGCTGAGTTCCTTTAAAAACTGTGTGCAAGTGTACCTAGAAGAACTGATGATGTTTTGAAGGCAAAGGGTGGTCACACCAAATATTGATTTGATTTAGATTTCTCTTTTGTTCATTCACTGCATTTTGATGAAAATAAATGATGAACACTTCCATTTCTGAAAGCATTCTTTGTTTACAGCATTTTTTCACACCTGCCTAAAACTTTTGCACAGGACTGTATATATACACTTAACCTTTAATTTTATACTGCTCAAAAAATGAAGGGAACACTTTGAAAACACATCAGATCTCAATTGGAAAAAAAATTATACTGATACCTGATATGGAATGGGTAATGCGCCATTGAAAATTATTTTTTTTAATTATTAAAATTAAAAATGAAAATTATTTAAGTCACCTAAAAATTTTAACTGAAAAACATGCTGCAAGTGAGTCCAATTTGCTGAAATGTCATTGCAGCAACTCAAAATGGTACCCGGTAGTTTGAATGGCCCCCACGTGCTTGTATGCTTATGAGATGACGGATGGTGTTCTGGGGTGAGATACATCTGGGAGGAGACCCAGATCCTGACCAGGGCATCACTGAGCTCCTGGACAGTCTGAGGTGCAACCTGGCAGTGTCGAATGGACCTAAACATGATGTCCCAGAGATGTTCTATTGGATTTAGGTCAGGCGAGTGTAGAGGCCAGTCAATGGTATCAGTTTCTTCATCCTCCAGGAACTACCTGCATACTCTTGCCACATGAGGCCGGGCATTTTCATACAACAGGAGGAACCCAGGACCCACTGCACCAGCAAAGGTCTAACAATAGGATTTCATCCTGATACCTAATGGCATTCAGGGTGCCATCGTTTATCCCGTACAGGTCTGTGCATCCCTCCATGGATATGCTTCCCTAGACCAACACTGACCTACCACCAAAACAATCGTGCTAAACAGTGTTGCAGGCAGCATAGCGTTCACCTCGGCTTCTCCAGACCCTTTCACGTCCATCACATGAGCTCAGAGTGAACCTGCTCTCATCTGTGAAAAGCACAGAGCACCAGTGCCAGACCTGCCAATTCTGGTGTTCTCTGGCAAATGCCAGTCGAGCTCTACAGTGCTGAGCAGTGAGCACAGGGCCCACTAGAGGACGTCGGGCCCTCAGGCCACCCACATGAAGTCTGTTTCTAATGGTTTGGTCAGAGACATTCACGCCAGTGGCCTGCTGGAGGTCACTTTTTAGGGCTCTGGAAATACTCATTCTGTTCCTCCTTGTACAAAGGAGCAGATACCGGTTCTGCTGATGGGTTAAGGACCTCCAAGGACCTGTCCAGCTCCTCTAGAGTAACTGCCTGTATCCTGGAATCTCCTCCATGCTCTTGAGACTGTGCTGTGAGACACAGCAAACCTTCTGGAATGATCCTGGTAGAGTTGGACCTCCTGTGCAACCTCTGTAGGGTCCAGGTATCACCTCATGCTACCAATAGTGACACTGACCCTAGTCAAATGCAAAACTACTGAAAAGCAGTCAAAAAAACATGAGGAGGGAAAAACTTTCTTTGGCTTGCACCTGTAAAACCATTCCTGGCCCTTTGCCCCTTTAGTGCTCCTGTTGTTAATTTCACTAACACCTAAACAGCTGACACTGATTAACAACCCCCTCTGTTATTTAGTTTCAAGTTTTCAAGTTTAACTTTAACTGACTTGATACTATACTCTGATTAAAAAGTGTTCCTTTCATTTTTTTGAGCAGTGTGTGTGTGTGTGTGTGTGTGTATATATATATACACACACACACACACACACACACACACATATATATATATATATATATATATATATATATATATATATATATATACACTGATATAAATAAAATGTCATACTTACAATATCAGCTTTTTTACTTCATTTCTTCATTTCTTTATGAACAGAACTGAACATCCAGAGAGAGAGAGAGAGAGATAGAAGGTTTTTATTTTGAGTTATGTAAGAGGTAGTTGAGATTCCTCCACACTCTCAGACACATGGCACCTGCGGCCTGTGGGCATCCCGCCAGAACCTATGACCCAGCGCATGTGTTAGCGTCACATGTCCCTACGACACAGCACGGCACGAGTGGCTACCCAGCCAGTCTTCACTCAGCCTGCTCCCATGGGCTTAATGATCATAATTAATTTAGCAGGGGCTGAGACGATTGCTAAGCGCACTGGAAAAGCATCCATTAGGCCTGTCCACACAAACCCACCCGCTGGTGCAGCCTGTCACAGCTTGTTGTGTGAACTCAGAATTGGGAAATGAAGCAGTGGTTTAAACATTGCAGAAGAGGAACTGGTTTCTTCCAGACATCACTGGAACCAGACTGACCTTTCAGTGGTTCAGATGTATGACTGCCACCCATTACTCCATTAAATCTGTTGAATCAGGCATTGGTTAGTAGGCAGTATGCATCATGATATTGCTTATGTTAAATGTGCTTTCTTTCTTTTTGTGAGAAGTAGTCTGATGGGAAAAACCCATTTTCATGTGCGTGCAAATGTTTAGACATGTTTTGTGAAACTGGGCACACATTCTACTACCTACACTGCTGACTTTACTTGTCCATAATCATTGTTTATTTGAAGAATTAGAAAATGAAACAGACTTTCATTTTTCTTTGTTTGTTTTCTTATATTAAAATTATGCTTGTGCATGATTGAGATTATAGTGTTTTTAAAAGCTTCATAGTGATTCTGTCCCTGAAACATTTTATCCTTATTCTTTAAACCTCTTATCCTATTGAGGATCACATAATTAGACATGAATAATTTGAGCAGCAGATTATGTGCAGATGGTTGAATAGAACATTGTACTTTTGAAATGTGAAGCTACTCGCCATTTGTGAAGCTACTCGCCATCTATTTCGCCATATCATATGTCAAAAAATTATTTTTGTGACCTCATGTGTTGTGAAAGTATTGTGATATTCCAGTATTGTACAATAGTCTTAGCAACCTATGCAATTGTTTAAAGCCATTTATTTCAGCAGTTAGTTTCTTTTTGCCAGCAAAAACACAAGTTAGAAGACTTGTTGAAGTTGTAATCATAAATGTTCTGAGGTCAGTTTTCATGTGGGTGGCCTGAATCATTTCAGTGTGGCGTTTGCATGTTCACCATGACATTGCCAGCATCCTTTATGCTCAAATTGTGCAAGAGCGATTCAAAAAGCATAAGACATGTTCACAAATGGATTGGCCAGTCCATTGGTCTAGACCTTAACCCTACTGAGAATCTTTCAGAAGTGCTGGAGAAGACTTTATGCAGTGCTCCAGTTCTCCCATCAGTTAATGTAAGGTAAAAAGTAAATGCTGTGACATTGCATAAGCTTATTGTACCGATACCATGGCAAATGCCTGCCATCATCAAGGCTAGAGGCAGTGAAATGAATTATTAGAGTGTGAAATATTTGCCCAGGCAGTTTATAAAATCACTGTTTTTGTGCTATAAATGTTAGTAGAATTCAAATATATGAAGATATTATTTTATTGTTTATATGCAGTGCTTTCAAGCTAAGCTGCTTTTAAATAAAGTTTTCTTAGGTGTCCAGACTTTTGCACAGTATCAGCATTTACATTCATGACATGTCCATAGAGACAAATTCATATCTGTTATCCCAAAAAAATACAAAAAACGTAAACCATGTTATAACTTAATCTAGTGAAATAAACAAAAAATAAATAGTAATCTCTGGAGCGCTGCGCACAGGTTGAGCACAGAATAATAATCAATATCACACACATTGCTCCAACAAAGTGCTCTACAATTAGATTCTCTCCCACATACATGGTCACCCGATCTCAGTCTGAGTGGACCCGTCATGCTTTTTCTGTGATCTGACCCATGCGGTGACGAGAGGTCTGCTGCCCCTGCACTGGCCTGTATCTCACCTCATCCTCAGGCTGCTCCTGGCTGCCAGCAGGATACGTCTCCTGCTAGCCTCTCACTGGTGTCTCGAATATGTGCCGTAAACAGAAGGCATGGTATCACTTGCAGCTTGTGTCCATTCTCTTCATAATTCTGTGAATTTCTCATTTAAACTGCAAGGTCATACGCTCACTGTATAGCATTGTCTATTGAACTGAAGCAAGTGCATGTAGATTAAAGCAAGGTGCAGGGAAGCAGCAAGTAATGTTTGTTTATTTGAGCTGGAGCTGTTTCAGTTGTTATGGAAATGCACAGACTTTTTTGTAGCACTATAAACCATGAATCAAAAATCGTTTGTATCAAGAATGGAGGTAACAGGATGTAGGCACAGATTGGCCTTCATTGCATTAAACACCAAACATAACTCAAATGTGAAACTAAAGTAAGAAATGAAAACATTGCACCAGTAGAACCACAGAGAGAGATGCAGAGGTGCTTATAAATGACACATTATTAGAAACACATGGAGGAGGTGGAAACCAGATGTAGGGACTAGGGCAGGGCAAGGATTTGAAACAATAGCACATGGTGAACATAAACAAATGCACATGCAGGGCCATGAAGGTATGGCCATATGTCAATTATTTCTTTGCAAAAATATTGTTTTTGCCATTATATGTGTGTTGACTAGCACTGATCTCAAACAAATGAAGTCACATGAGATTGATGTATAGATTTTGGCCACAGGATTGGAAGATTGTGGGTTCAAACCCCTTACCAGTAGGTTGCCCTGAGGTACCCTTGAGCAAGGTACCGTCCCCGTCACTGCTCCCCGGGCGCTTTCATAGTTGCACACTGCTGCACGGTGTTTGCATGGGTTAAATGCAGAGGTCCAATTTCATTGTGGTTCACTGTGTGCTGTGCTGTGACCTCGCAATGACAAGAATAGTCACTTCCACTTTCATGTGCGATAAGATGGTGATCTGAGATGTTGAATGCGGAATAATGGCTATGTTGTCAGCTTGAACACCTAGTGTAAGGATTAGTCTAAAGTATGATTATGACAATGAGTCATTCAATTCTGGATAGTCTTCTGTTTGGGTCTTCAGGTTTTATATTGTCTCATCTTCTTCATCTTCTTCTTTTGGCCATTTAGAGGTTGCCACAATATGTGTAATTTAATATGTGTAATCATATGTGCAGATGCCCAATGGATGCTGATGATTATTTTGCAGAAAGCAAAAATGTAAACAGTCAAAAAATGAAAAACAATGAGGTTTTTCATCTTTTTTGAGGATGCATTATCTGTAGTTTTCAGAACACCTTTTAGAACATGTATGAATTGTTTAGAAAATTTTTAATTCTTTAAGACTTTTTTGGGCCACGCTCAAAAACATCTTATTGATGTAACTTTTAAAGTATTGTTTTTATAGATTGTATAGGAAATTGTATGAATATATGAATTATATGAGGCAGCATCTACATAAGAAAACATCAGTACAAACCTACATGTAACGCATACATATAAGAGCTAATGGCCTGGCTGATATCACCATCACTATAAAGTCATTAGTACCTTTCTCTCCAGTTTACATTTTCACATCAAACCTTGTGAAAGAATAATACAGAAATGTAAACACGTCACAGACATGAACAAATGTCACAGCGAGCGGATGGATTGGTGTTTTTTAAAGCTGATGACAGTAACTCGGTATGAACAAACTGTTAAACCAGGCTGCATGATTGCAAAATTGTATTACTGTGTGAGGAGTGAGGCTGGGGACAAGTAAAACCAGGAGAAGTAACTGCACTGATTTGGTCTTGATTTTGTGTCTTTTATCTGCGAGGATGGCTTAAGAGTGCTTTGATGGTATTCATTAAAGCGGGTGACATATAGAATGCTATACATGGAGGGGCTTACTTTTTTTTGTAGACTAGTCAAGAAAGACTTATTCATAATGAGTCAACTACATATTACCCACTCACACTGATACTAAAACCTGTGCTTACTGCACAATAGAAAGAAACCTCTTCCTGTTCTCTGCACCAGATGTGTAGACAGGAAATCTGGTCTAAAGGAAATGCAGAGTTAGAGCAAAGCTTAAGCCATTTTTCCGTTGCTGTGGTATTTCTAGTGGTTGCTACGATGTTGCTAGGTTGTGACTGTGGTATTTTAGGTTGTTTTCAGGATTTTGCTAATTTAATGGTATTGTTTCCAAATTACTTGTGCTTTGTTGTATATGGCTGTTGCGATTGGAGTGAATAGGTGGTTATTGTGGTATTTCAGGTGGTTTCTAGATTGTTGTTTGCTTGTTGGATTCTGCCAGATAGTATCTGGAGTGCTGCCTGGACATCACGGTGCTGCAAGTATTGTAATGACATTACACAAATTTTGTGCACAAACTTTTGCCTACCATTCACAAAAATTGAGGATAAACATGCTACATGCGACATTTAAAGTTTATCTGTCTTCGTAATTTGTATTTGTGTGTTAGCTGAGTATGTCATCCACATAAGAATTATTAAATTGTACAGGGCAGCAAGAATACAAGGGAAACTTCCCATCTCTGGGACATTCATTTAAAATTATGTTTTGGGCAGTGCTGGCTTAGTATTTAGGGACTCAGCCCTAGGATTGGAAAGTCGTGGTTTCGAATCTCAGACCAGCAGGTTGCTCTGAGGTACCCTTGAGCAAGGTACCGTCCCCGTCACTGCTCAGAGCGTGCTTTGAATAGCTGTCCTCTGCAGCTTACCTATGCCACATGCACTATTTTGGCTTGTTGTGACCGTATTTAAAAAGGTGCATTCTACTGAACCCACAATACCCTTTTTATGGAAAAAATTACTTTTAGCTGCTATTAAGACATTTAAGACACATTCTACATTGTAGCAAATAAAATTTATTGGCCACTTCATCAGAAATAACACTTTGCACTCTTCTGTAAATCTGTTGGTTGCACAATCACACTTTTCCGTGTCTTGCAATGGAAAAGCACTGCTATCGGTCAGTCTATGTCTGTTTCTATATTTCTATGTGGTTTTTACTTTATACACTTACTGTGCACATTTTCAGAAACTCCTACCGTGATGATGTACAGTTAGAGTTTGTTGATACGCAGTATAAGCTCTTTGATGGAAACTTTTGGGTGGTTGTCCCTTCTAAAGGAAGCAATGACGCCTCTAGCAACAGTCTACGTACACTGCTATGCCATTGCCCTGCCATTGGCACTGCTGTAATGAGAGTTGTCTACTAGCATTCTAATAACAGAAATTTCCATTAAGGGATGATGTGCAGATAAATTGTGCAGCAATGAATGGACCACAGTTTTTAACTGTAAACCTTCTAACTGTACCTGTGTGGTAGGTGTAATAAGCACGGATATAAAGTAGGTTAATCTATAAAATGCACTGTATTTATTCTACAAAGTGTTGTGGATTAACTCTCAGAACCAACGTGCAGGCCTCAGATCCTCTTGGAGAAGAGATTAAAGCTGGGATGAAATGCAAGGTTTAAAGGAAAGTTGAGCGTGTCACGATTACAGTGGACAATAATATCGCTCTGGGTTCTCTGTGTTCTCATGTGGATGATGAGAGATGGACACATTCCTCCAGTGGTTCTCAGGGGTAGCTAGTGGAAAATTTTGCACTCACGGAACGATATGTGAATGTAACACTTCCAAAAACCTTTCTTGAACTTTGATTTAAAACTTCAGCTTCTATTTCACTTTGGCCAGTTTTATGATCATTGAAATTTGTAGACTAAGAAGTCCTGGTAGCTTCATTTATTTTGTCCTTATAGTGTCATGCAGTCATTAAAAGGTTTTGGTACATTTCATTTTATTCTGTAGTCCTCGTGCCATTGCTATTTCCCCAGCTTTAACACTTGATTGCACTTGTAAGGTAATTATCTGCTTCTTACATTTCCAGATAGCACAGTGCATGCAACTTGTGATTGTGAATAAAGTGTATTAAGACTTCTCTGCAAAACTCCTGTTAGTAGGGTAAGCCTAGCCTAGTTGTACTCAAAGGAAGCAGTGCCTTTCCTTGTATAGCTCTGCTGTGGTTTCTTGTTTCTTCCTCAACCTGGAGGGGCCACTTCAATGTTTCCTCTTTCAGTCTCACTGACCCTGATGCCACAGCATAACATTGGCCCTCCAGGACGTGACTGTTATACAGCTTCTTAGCATCGGATATTTTTCGTCAATATTTGAAATGTTCCTTAGTGGATTTAGATCCCAGTTCTGGGAAGCTCTTCTTGTTTCTGTTCAGCAACTTGATAATCATTGAGTTTTAATCATGTTAAGCATGTCTTAAAATACTCATCCTTATACATAGTTTACTGGTTAATAGTGATTGGTTCAACGAATTCTGGAAAAAGTAGTAGAAAAATTATGCTTTCATTTTCCTTTATATCTCTTAGGGCTACTGAAGAAGCCTGACATTTTTTGCAGCTCTTTCAACTGATATAGGATTTAGTACTTAATCCACATTGTCCACAAACAAATGCATAATTTTTATAAAATATATATTACTTCAGTGTATTGTTATCTCTCATTTAACTAACTTTTGGCCATATCTGCTTGGATGTAATGTGCTATTTTTTTGTAAAATTTTTCACGTGGAAACTTACTTTAGTATAGTCAATGCATTGTATACAGCATTGGGATTGAATACACTGATAAATAAATTAAATAAATGCTGTCTATTAAAAGTAAAAAAAAAAAGAAAAATATCACAAATTGTACTTTCAGCACATTCAGCTGGCTTTCCCATTTTTGATATTAAGCACAAAGCAGAATATGCAGATGTAGCACCTGTAGCATATGTGCTTATAGACCAGAAAAATCAAGCATTCCGTATATTTAGAAGAACCGTAGAGATCATTTAAAAAATAAAAATTTTGTCAGTTGAAACTTTGCCAGTTGAAATATTTGTATACGATTTGTATAAGAAAATTCTGGAGACAATGTGTATTACTCGAACCAAAGGAGTCTTGCTCAGCAATGGGCAAGTTCATATGGAGGCTCATTCATTTGAGCAAAAGAATTAAATTACACTGAACGTAACTGAACTGGTAAATAAAATTAATAAATACATAAGATATGACATAAATAAAGTGTGACAAAGCAGATTGTTAAATAACACACTTTTACAGTTCTATAATGACTGAGATCAACATTACTGAATATATACAGTACTGTGCAAAGGTTTTAGGCAGGTGTGAAAAAATGCTGTATACAAAGAATGCTTTCAGAAATATAAATAATGATTGTTTAATTTTATCAATTTACAAAATGCAAAGTGAGCAAACAAAAGAAAAATCTAAATCAAATTAATATTTGGTGTTACTACCTTTTGCCTTCAAACCAGCATCATTTCTTCTGGCCCCACAGAGCCCTGATCTCAACATCATCCAGTGTGTCTGGATCACATGAAGAGACAGAAGGATGTGAGGAAGCTACATCCACAGAAGATCTGTGGTTAGTTCTCCAAGATGTTTGGAACAACCTACCAGCCAAGTTCCTTCAAAAACTGTGTGCAGGTGTACCTAGAAGAATTGATGCTGTTTTGAAGGCAAAGGGTGGTCACACCAAATATTGATTTGATTTAGATTTCTCTTTTGTTCATTCACTGCATTTTGCTGATGAAAATAAATGATGAACACTTCCATTTCTGAAAGGATTCTTTGTTTACAGCATTTTTTCACACCTGCCTAAAACTTTTGCACAGTACTGTACGTGTCCAGCTGATATCTGATCTGTGTAATAAGGTCATTGTAGACAGCAGAGCAGTATATACAGTCAGTGACTAGGGTTTCCCAGCACTGATATGCTGATGCAACCCTCTGTGTTTTACTCCTTCAGAACTTGTACCAGAACCGGTTTCTCGGGCTGGCGGCAATGGCCTCCCCGTCTCGCTCGTCACAGGGCCGACGCCGGAGCAAGGACCCAATCCGGCACAGCTTCAACCCAGAGCACTTCCCCAACGTGGACTTCCAGAATGGCGTGGTCGAGGAGCTGACGGCCACTCTGCCCCGCTCCACCAGTGACACAGACTTGGTGACTTCACACTGCCGCTCCACCCTGACCGCCAGCACCTCGCAGTATGACATCGGCCAGTCACCAGACATCACGCTCACCTGGGACATCAAGGAGGAGGTAGATGCCGGTGACTGGATTGGCATGTACCTCATAGGTGAGTGGACAAGAGGAGCAGTAATACTTAAACAGCCCTTATCATAGCAATCTGTTCAGTTTTCTAAACAAGTTTCTTTGCTGCACTTCTCAATCCGTACAGAACATATATGGAAACTCACCGAACACAGCCTTTTCTTTTCCTCATGATTCATCATGTGCGTCATCAACACATTTTTCATTACACCCTATTTGTCCTACTGCGGTTAAGCTGTAGCAGAGGTTAAGAATCAGGATCTTTTTCTGTTAGGATTTTGGCCCGAACAGTTTGTTTAGTATATTTTAGCTAAGACATGTTGCAATGTCACCTGCAGCAAAAAATGTTCAAACGAAACTTTGAAAAACTTCCCAAAAACGTTCACAAAAAAGGAGAATTAAATAACATTCATGCATATTTCATTTTGTGTTATTGGCACTTTTTCTATTCATTTTTTTAAACACTGTAAATGGCAGCTTTTGTAAATTTATGTAAAACAATGAAATGGTTAAAGGTGTGATAAGACGATCAGTCTTAGAAGAGACAAACCTGCATTTTACTTCGCATTTCATATGTAAATGAAACTGTCACTTTTTCCACCATTCAAGACATTGTGAAACACAAAGTTTCTGCTTTTTTGGCATGTTTCCGTTTTACAAAAGGCTTGTGATCGTAAGGCTGTTAAGATTGTCTAGTCAATAATGGATCTAGCAGTGTTTGAGACTCCAGCTCTAATTCCAAGTCTTAAAAATGGAAACTCTTTTTTTTCTGAACCTTTTATAATCAGGCTAGTAGAAATAATTTTCTCATTAATTATTATCAATGTTTCTGTGCTCTACTGTTAACTGACATGCTTGATGGACACAAGGATATGACTGTATCTGGTTCTCATCATTAGCAAACCACATTTCATGCATCATCCCTTCTAGTGACAAAACCAGTGAGAGCAAGTTGCCATTACCATACAAATCCAGAGCAACGGTATGAGCTAAGTGTTTTGGTACTTTTCACAGTAAAGAAAGCAAAACATGTCATCTTCTAAAGTACAATAACAGAAACAGGCTGTTTAATTTAAAGGGATCAAGAATGGTCATGTAAAAATGAATGACATTTTTTACATAAAACCAATTAAATCAGTCATTAATGGAATCAGTCATCAGTCATTTTCTGCCGCTTGTCCCAAACGGGGTCACGGGGGAGTGCTGGAGTCCATCCCAGCTCACACAGGGCGAGGACGGGGGGGGGGCACACCCTGGACAGGCCGCCAGCCCATCGCAGGGAGGAGCGAGACGGGGACGGCACCTTGCTCAAGGGTACCTCAGGGCAACCTATCGGGAAGGGGTTCGAACGCCCGAACCTCCCATCATGTGGCCAACGCCCGAACCACTAGGCCACCGCTGCCCTAATGGAATCATATTATTAATATTTTGTTTACCCTGTATAATAAAATACAACTGTGTTTTGAATTGTACAATCAATAATTGTTTGCTGGAGTAAGATGGAAAGTAGTATAGAAACCTAAGGCTGAGCGCTCCCCCTTGGCTTCTTATGCAGATGGCTTAGTTGTTTGTTGCTGCCTGCTTTCATTTATTATCTTCTTCTACAGGTATTTATTTATTCATGCAATTAATTTTGTACTCGTCATTCTGTGAATTGTAAGTGAGTTGTTTTTGTTCGGCGCCATGTGCGACATGAGTGAGGCATTCGCCTCATGCATACTGTGATGAGTCACGATACCGCATGCAAGAGTTTCATTTGTACACGACAGATGTTCAAAGACATGCTTGACAAAGATGTGTTCAAAGCCTAAACTCAAATTTTTATACTAATGATCCAGTAATGATTATTTTGAAAGTAAATAGCATATAGTTTCATTTATCATTTTAAGCCAAGATAATGTTCATTTCTACTGAGGCTTTTATAGAAATATAGTGGCATACGTTCACTTCCATGCAGTCCATTCTGTGAAGCCCTTTCCAAAAAAGCAGTGTGTTTGCTGTTTGTGGACTTTGATCAGGGTGCTGAACTTAGCTTTAAAATGACCTGCAAATACTTGGTTTATCATTCACATTAATCAATAAGCGCAGTCATTGAGAATACACTGTTATTTTATTAACAGTAACAGCGGTGGACTAGTGGTTATGGATTAGGCACCAGGATCGATAGGTCAGGGTTTCAAATCCTAGACCAGTAGGTTGCCCTGAGCTATGCTTGCAGTAAGGTACCGTCCACATCAGTGCTCCCCAAGCACTACACATGGCTGCCCCCTGCTGCACGTATGTCTATGGGTTAAATGCAGAAGATGCATTTCGTTCAGTGTTTTACTGAGTGCTGTGTTTCACAATGACATATAGTCACTTTCACTTATAGACATGTTTTGCCCATACCACATACATGTTTTACTATCACAAATGTGCAGAAATAAGTAACATTTAAGTTTCTTGCACCTCTTGACCTCTTTTCATTTTAACAAAGGTCTCCTTTTTAAATTTAGTCACAGATTCATGAATGCAAAATCAACTTTATTTGTAGCAGAATTCAGCTGCCAGTGCTTCAGTAATTATTGGCCAGTGTTAGATAGATGTGTTGGGAGGATTTGTTCCCCATTTGTTTGTGAGTTAAGATTCATTGGCCTAATAGTTCTGCCTTCAGTCAGAGTCTGGTGTGTGCGTGTTTAGTTATACTGCTAGCTTTCACACACAGTCACACACACATATGCATGCACGCACGCACACGCCCACACACACACATACACATATTCACTAATGCATTGTTTGAGCTTGCATTTGAACTGACACTGGCTACGCCTGGCACTTTTATAAATGACAGTTTAATTGCAGGCTGCAAAAATGCACATATTAGGGAACCACCAGTCACTCAGCAAGGTATTGTGCTCCATTCAGAAAGGTAAAAGGACAAATAAAACAGGAAAAAAGAACTCTTTTCCCTGACACATTGTTCTCTCTCCCCTAGATGAAGTGCTGTCAGAGAACTTTCTAGACTACAAGAACCGCGGTGTGAACGGCTCGCACAAAGGCCAGATCGTGTGGAAGATTGAGGCTAATTCCTACTTTGTGGAGCGTAAGTTTTAAGGGACACCTTACAACTAACTGTCACATCCACAAGCCTGTATTATTTTTGAGGATCTAAATCTAAAACACTTTAATCCTTAAACCAGACCTGATGCCCCAATTGAACCATCTCTGTTACTCAGATTTAGAGAATTTCAGTAAAATATTCACACGAATTTACAAGACTTCAATTTTACTTAAATGTAGTCGATCAAAGAGACATATTTTATCCAAATGTTTGCTGCTTTTTTTTGCAAAATGCAACATACTGTTATCTGCAAGTTTGTTGCATACACATGCATACACATCACACTATCACTGAACATCAGCTCTTCTCTACTTGAGCCTCAGTGTGAGCTGCAGAAGGATGATAATGCTGGTGTGTTTAGCGTGCTGAGTTTGATCTCAGCAGTCTGTTACTCCAGGATTAGGAATGGATGTGGACTTTTAATGCAGCAGGACATAACTCTACGTAGATGCCATGGAAACTGCATGTGTTCACACCATCTCCTCAACAGAGTGTCAACCAGGGCCTTTAAACCACAGTACTGTAACAAATTTAACTGTGGTTGAATTAAGCGTTTCATGCACACAGCTGTGGCTCAGAAGGACCGAACACATTCTTATAGTACAAATGTTTGTGCGCTGAAGAATAAAATTGGAACCATTTGTAATGTAATATAAATGCTGGTCCATTTTATTATATTTATTTTCCATCCCGACGACCCTGTAGTTACATTCCTGACATCTGTCACTCAATTCAGGATATAATATGCCAGTGATTTGAGAGCCAATAGCATATCTACTCAACTTTTTAAAATTTGCATCCTTAGAGGCTGGGTTACCTGTCCTTGCTTGGTAAAATAATAAATTAAAATATGACATTAAGTATGGGTCTGTTTGCTTTATGACAACCATGAAATTCATGCATCCAACAACTGAATAATGCAATCATTTCTGAAATTGTCAATGGCTCTGTTAGGATCATAGGGACAAGTCCAAGGTTTCCAGTAGTTCTTGAAACAATACTAACACATAAGGTTATTAACAAGAAAATGTATTTATATTCCACAGAGAAAATGTCTGTTAAGAAGTCTCTGTGCTGTTGCTAGGCTACATGATTCTTACAGTGGATTTATATTTGAAACATATGGTCATGCAGTGTCTGTCAGTCCATCCCCTTGGGAGCTGCAATTAGTGCATTTTATTGTCATTAAGCACACTTTTGAGCCTGATCGTGAAATGTATCCAGATCTGCACCTTATCAGCGTAAAGCTGCCGTTCTCAGTCTTTTTTTTTTTCACTCATGAATGCATATGCTTTCTGTTCTAATAAATAAATAATGTTTTTATTACGTTGCTGGTTCCTTTTTTATCCCTCATAGCTGTTTTGAACCAGGACCAGTATGATGGTGCAGAAAAGCAGGCTGTCGCTGCTTTTTTCCAAATGACTGATTTTTCATCTTCCTATGACACAACGCAGAGGCAACACATCTCTATTTGTAGCTGTGCTACTGTAGCACATTGCTGTATTACCGGTAGCTGTAAACAGCAATCTGTTTCTGCTGAGGCTGTTTTGATGCTAGTGCTGGTGCAGTGTTTAACTGAACTGCTCTAGCTCAATATGGCAGGGTGGGATGATGGAGGGCTTTAGAGTGGGAGTTTTGTTTGGAGCTTTAAGGTAGTGCTGAGTGGTTTGGATTAAACTTAATATCACATGATTTTATATGTGCATTGGTCTACAGAAATCCTTCAGACATTTCTGACATTTATTTTGCCGAAAAATGAATGAGATAAAAAAATCAGATTTAGTCCAAATGTGACTTTACAATATTTCAATTTTCTATTTTCTATAAATTATGAAACATCATGTTAATCTTAATATCTATTGGAGGCAAAACACCAATAAGACTTTTAAAATATTTCTTCTCAAAAGAGAAAGAAAGACTGTCCAGTTATAATTCAGATAAACTGCCATAAGAAATCAAAGGAAGGACACCCTGTATACCTGCAGCAGGGTCTTTGGTAACTAAGGCTTGATTGGTGTGGTGAGAGAAAGCTAGTCTACCAGGTTGAATAACATTACGATTAGCTTGTGAGTGTCTGAACTGGACCATGGAGCATCGTGAGAAGGTGGTTTAGTTTTCTTTAACATCATATGGACAGCCAGGTTTCTTGAGAAGAGATTCGGCCAGGATACACTTTCAGAAGAAACAAGCTGTTGGAGGCAGTGTGATGGGCATTTACATTTATGGCATTTAGCAGACGCTCTTATCCAGAGCGACTTCCATGTCCTAATTACAGGGACAGTCCCCCTGGAGCAACTCAGGGTTAAGGGTCTTGCTCAGAGACCCAGTGGTGGTAGTGCCAGAACATTGGACATTGTTCTGCTTGCCATAATTTCTTAATGGATGTTACTTTGACATGTACCACCTAATTAAGCATTGAGTGGATTACACATGGGAACTGAGTCCTCTTATTGTTCAAATATTTACACACATTTAATCTTGTAGTCCAGCTTGTAGTGAAGTTATTGATGATGGTCTATCTGATGGTGCACATTTTGTGTCGCTGATTCCCTTCAAATTCATTAGTGGGCAACTTTTTGTAACAAAACACTGTTTTAAATTAGGAAACAAAGAGAGAGAAAGTGAAAGAGACAGAAAGGATGAGAATTCTGGCCAGAGACAGCCCACCTCAGCCCTGCCTCTTTCCCATCAATCAGCTGTATTGCTAACAGGAAGAGCTGCTCCTGGCAGTCTTTAGCCGTGTAGAATTAATGAAGCTGTAAACGAATCCATTTAAAGGTGGGAGTAGGGGGGCTATGTTTAGCATGGTTGTGAATCCAATAGACACTCAGCACTTTAGGCTGTAATGAACAGTGGCTCTTTGTCTGGACTCATCAGTCTTTAGCGGATGTTAAAAGAATGGTGTTGGAATTAGGGCCTTTTCACCTCTTGATTAGGCATCTTACAGTACAGAATTGAGTATTGTGGTAGATTATACAGCTGCACAGTACACAATGCAGATACATTTCTGTTTGCAATAATCAATACAATTTTGCAACGTGTGCTAAGATGACTTTTTATTTAAAAACACTTATTTTCCTCTGTGCAATGTGTGACTGATTTATACTAAATATGTTTTGTGCTGACATTTTACAATGAAAAGGTTTAACAAGCATACATGAAGTAGCTTCTTGGACTTGGACTTAACGTAACTTGGACTTAATGTAACTGATATCAATCCATGGAAATTTTGCAATGCAGACCTTTCATAATAGATTGAGACATCCTTAGTATACATATACAATATATCTGTAATTCATTATTGCAATGGACCTCTGCAGTACTGATATTGCAGGAAGCTGCTACATGCTAATGAGCTTTTGTCCCAGTGTTTTTGACCAGAGGACCAATTTCAGTTGAGTGTCATAGGGTGCTTTGGTGAATACAGGTATTCATGTAATTCAACAAAATTCTAATTATTTTGGACAGTTTGTAACCCTTAATGACACTGTTTTGCAAATATATTTTAAAGGACCCATGTTTTACATTTTCTTTCTTTTTCATTTGTTTTTTGGTCACATTATTGATTCACCAATGTGTTTTTTAATTAAATATAAAAATGAAAAAACATACTTTTTTATTGTGAAAGTCATAGACATCCGCAATATGCAGCAATAGAATTTTGCCTATATTGTGCAGCCCTTTTGTGCGGCCCTTTCCTTAGTTGTCTGATTATTTTCCCGAAGAACCAGGCCAGGTAACAGGAATGCATGAAGGATGATCCACTTATAATGAACGCCAGAGGCTTTTATTTAAAAAGTCAAATCCCAGAGTAATAATATTGCCTTAACAATGGAACTATTACCGCTTTCCAGACATGACTGACAGTTCTTGTGGGTTCTCTGCCAGTGAGCACCCTTGATTGATTGATTGATTTACTGATTGATTGAATACTGAATAGGACCACTTCTGATGGCATATTATTAGAGTGGTGGGTCATTCACAGTACTGCAGCACAGAGTGGTCAGTGTAAAGTAAAGTGTCCTGGGGTCAGGCACTAACCACTGATGAAAGCCTGTATGATGACTAAAACTAACTGTGCAACATCTGAATAACTATTATCAATAACTTAACACCCCCAACCGATTAGATATAATCAGTGGACAGTAAGTGGAAACGGTGTTTAAAAGCTGCTGTGTGATATCCACTCTGTGCAGCTCACATATTACCACTTCACTACTGTGTCAGTGTCACTACTATTCTTAAAATGATTCACCAGCCAAATAATACCTGCTCACTGGTGCTCCTGCAATGGTCCTGGAAAGGGTGCATAACAAAAGATGCAAAGAAACAGTCTGTAATTGTTAACTAAAAAGTGCACCCATATGGTGAGTATGGATACATTGAAGATCTACCTAATAAAGTGGCACATCAACAGAAGGTTGACCTTTATCCTCTTCTCCTCTTGCTCCAGTGGAGACCAAGATCTGCTTTAAATACTACCATGGAGTGAGTGGTGCACTGAGGGCTACGACAACCAGTGTGACTGTGAGGAATCCTTCAGCGCCGGTGAGTGCATGCATTTTTAGACCCTTTCAACTTTTCCACATTTTGGTATGTTTCGGAATCACCTTAAAATGGATTCTGTTCATTGTTTTTTTCTCGTCAATCTACACACAATACTACACAGTGACACGGCAAAAGCAGTGCTTTGTTAAATGTGTTAAAAATGAAAGTGAAATACCTCATTTATACAAGTAGCGAGGCCCAAGCATCCTTCTTCCAGATTCTTCAATTCCTTTATTGGATTCCAACTACATTAACTAAATTTATTGAAAGTTTTTGTAAGGCACACATCTGTATGCATAAGGTCTCACAGTTGATTTCAGAGTAAAATCTACCTAAGAACTCAAAATAATTGTCAGCAAACCTGTGAAGTAGAATTGTGTAAAGACACAGCCAAGATATTTTGTGCATCATTAAAAGCCTCCATCATTCTCAAGTGGAAGAGATTTTTAACCACCAACAGTCTTCTTAGATCTGTCCGGCGTACAATTAAGTGATCTTGGAATTTGTGCAGATAATAGATAATAAGATAATAAGAAGCCATAGGTCACCTAGGAAAACTTCACAGAGGCCAACCTTCACTGCAGTATATTGCAGCGCTATTGTGCATAGGTGGCCAGATGGAACTGATTTCTCACAACGGTACATTAGCCTGACTATTTGGCCACAACTTTCAATGATGTGTGGAGGGAAACCGTTCAAACATGGCGGTGGCAACATCTTACTGTGGGGATGTTTTTGCAAAAAGAACTAGGAAAATATTCAGGACAGAGAGAATAATGGTTGCAGGAAAATGAAAGAAAATTCATTTTTGCTGAGTTCTAAAGGTCTCATGCTGGGGTGCGAGCTTCCCCTTCAACAGCACAAAAACAGAAAACACTTGAGTGTCTTTGGCAAAATTCTGTGAAAGTCCAGACCTGAACCTAGTACAGCATCTCTGGAAAGACCTAAAAGTCTGTGTTGAGTATATAGGATTTTTCCAAAGATTGTTTTAAGTGATAAGAGCAAAATCTAAATACATAAATAGATGGTCCAGTCCTTTTTTAATACATTTAGAACACTTTTTGCTTTGTTTTTTGTGTATTATTGTGTTTAAAATAACAGCATAACAGAATTTGAAAAACTTCAAAAGATCTTAAAAAGTTCCATATGCAGGTCATTGATTACAATGACTTTACTCATTGTTATGACAGTCTCTTGGGAAAAGTTATTGGGTGGATATTGAGTAGAGATTAAAACCTAATTAAAAGTTATGAAAAAAAAAAAGAAAACAGACATGACTTATTTCTTTAGCAAAGTGTAATAAAATATAATTAGATCATACTCACTGGAATGAAACTGAGTAGACCAAAGAGAGAAAACATGAATGTGAAAGGGAGGAAAGTTGAGTGGTTAGGATGCAGGGATTAGAGATGACAAAGGTGGAGGAGTTAAAATTCTTTTCCATACAGAGTCCAGAATTCAGAGTAATGGGGAGTATGGAAGAGAGGTGAAGAAGAGACTGCAGGCAATGGGTGGAGAAGAGTGACAGGAGTGATCTGTGACATACCAGCGAGAGTGAAAGGGAAGGTTTACAGGACGGAGATGAGACCAGCTATGCTATACGAGTTGGAGACATTGACACTGACAAAAAGACAGGAGGTATCATTGGAGGTGTCAGAGTTAAAAATGCTAAGATTTTCATTGGGTTTGACAAGGATGGACAGGAGTATATTAGAGGGAAAGCTCAGGTTTGACATTTTGGAGACAAAGTTAGAGAAGCAAGATTGTGTGGCTTTAGACACGCAAAAAGGAGAGATGAGGATTATATTGGGAGGAGCATGCTGAAGCTGGAGCTGCCAGGAAAGATGAAAAGAGGAAGACCAAAGAGGAGGTTTTTGGATGTGGTGAGTGAGGACATGCAGGTGGTCAGTTTGAATGAGGAAGATACCGAAGACTGTATAGAATAGAAATGGATGATCCACTGTGGTGACATCCAAATGGGAGCAGCTGAAAAATGAAGAAGAAGAGATGCTCATTAATATAAATATAGAAAATATAACCAGCAGCATTGCAATCAAAGATTTTTCCATAAACAGCACAAATATTTTTTGGGCGGTGGTCTAGTGGTAGGATACTTGCCTATGGACCTATGGCTCAAGAGGTCGCAGGTTCGAATCCCACCTCTGGCACCACCACCACTGGGTCCCTGAGCAAGACCCTTAACCCTGAGCTGCTCCAGGGGGACTGTCCCTGTAATTAGGACATGGAAGTCGCTCTGGATAAAAGCATCTGCTAAATGCCGCAAATGTAAATGTAAATGTCTTGGTGCATCGATACAGCTGCACGTTTTCTAGTGGCTTTGAACATGGCTTAGTCAGATTAGAACCACAACTACATCTTTATTGCATTACCAATATTGTTGAAGTCTGCATATGCCAAGCATACCACTCAGCCTCATTTTTCTTCTGACTTTTTCTTCTGACTTTCCAGTCAAGTCAAGTCAAGTAGGATTTTATTGTCATTTCAGCTATATACACAGTACATAGTGATACGAAATAACGTTCCTCCAGGACCCTGGTGCTACAGACAAGACACAAGACAACAGAAGACACAACATAAAACACAAGAAAAGGCAAAAAGTGCAGACAACAGACAACAACAGACAGCACAGCAGACAGTACATTCATCCGTTAGATGGCCGCAGTGTTATAGAACAAAGCAGCCCAGGTTGTTCGGCAGTGTAACAGTGAAATGTTACCTGTATATGTTCTGAGGAATTCAGCCATTGAGTGATCCAGAAAACAACATTTGTTCCTAAACAGTGCTGGCCAGTCATTATCCATGTCATACTAACATTACTTTGAGTGATGTAATTTTATTTTATTATTATATGTAAATGTCAGGTGTTAGATGTAGCAATATAATCACAATGTAGATTGACAATATTGTATCGTTATGTATATATTGTATGTATATTATATAGTCACTCGTGTGTGTCTGTGTGTATCACTTTTCTGTATTTAATAGTAACAGCAACCATATCTTGCAGCCACCATACTCCTCTGCTTGAAAACATTTCCTTGTGCCTTGTATCCCAGCCTCTGATCTCACATGCGATGACATGAAACTGCAGATAGAGATTTTTGGCTCTGAGATTACTTACCAAATTGCAAATACCACTGCACAGCTGAGAGGAGAATACAGTGTTGCTAACATCAATCACGTTTCACCGTTTGTGTTTTTTGTTTCACTGAGGGCCATCTGTCTCTTTTTGGGGTGGAGGATTAGGCCTGCTTGGCATAGAGACAGATAATCTTGAGTTTATTAATATCGGCTTAACCTTACACAGCCTTTGGTTATAATTTCTGATGGCTTAGGCATAGCTTACCTCTGATCTCTCTCTCTCTCTCTCTCTCTCTCTCTCTCTCTCTCTTTCTGACTCTCACTCTTTCTGACTCTCTCTCTGTCTCTGACTCTCTCTCTCTTTCTGACTCACTGTCTCTGACTCTCTCTCGCATTCTGACTCTCTCACTCTCTCTCTCTCACTCTCTCACTCTTTCTGGGCAGCGATGGCCTAGTGGTTAGGGAGTTGCCCCCGCATCGGAAGATTCTGGGTTTCATTCCCTTACCAGTAGGTTGCCCTGAGGTACCCTTGAGCAAGGTATTGTCCCCGTCACTGCTCCCTGGGCTCTTTCAATTGCTGCACGGTGTTTGCATGGGTTAAATGCAGAGGTTCAATTTCGTTGTGGTTCACTGTGTGCTGTGACCTCACAATAACAAGGGTTGTCACTTTCACTTTCAGACTCTCTGACTCTCTCTCTCTCTCATTCTTTCTTTATAAGATTTATATTATTATTATTAATATTAATATTATTTATATTCTCTCTCCTCTCTCTCTCTCCCCTCTCTCCTCTCTCCCTCTCCTCTGTCTCTCTCTCTCTCCCACTCTCTCTGTCCCTCTCTCTCCCTCTCTCTCTCTCTCTCTCTCTCTCCTCACCTCTCTCTCCCTCTCTCTCCCTCTCTCTCTCCCTCTCTCTCTCTCCCTCTCTCCCTCTCCCTCTGTCTCTCTCTCTCTCCCCCTCTCCACCTTTTCCATGTCCCAAACACTCCTGCAGTGTTCACTCCAAAATCTTGGTAAAATCTGACTTAAACAACAGAGAAATTGATACAGACATTAGCCAGATCGCAAGTATAAATGAAAGATTTTTGAACCATTTTTTGCTTTCTGAAGGGTATATGACCTAAAAATAACATCACAACACTTAAGCCTCTTGGTCTCAAATATACTATTTTAAGCAGTTTCCCTCAGGATCAATAACGTTTCTCTGATTCTGATACCTAGGACTGTCGGAAATGGATAAAGTATTATGAATATACTGCTACATACTGCAATGCCTTTGAAGTGAATAAATTATGTTAAAGATGTATTGTAATTCCCTCACTAATGCTCCTACGGCTGAATGCAATCCAATCCTCACAGCAAAGTTCTAGTGTCAAGCTTTCCCTGAAGAGGAGAGGTTGTTACTGTAGCAAAGGAGGGTACTAGAACATGAAGCTGTGAGCAGATCTAAGGTGTATAAAACCAGCGGGTTTATTCGTTGTAGGTGGAATTACAGCTTGTGTGGAATGTGTGGGGGAGATACAGGTGTGGGTTTTATTTGCTCTTTACATCACTAGCAGATGCTGTATATCTTGTGTGTGTGTGTGTGTGCGCGTGTGTGTGTGTGTGTGTGTGTGTGTGGTTGTGAAGTTGAGGTTGTGTCTCTCTTTTTCCATTTACTGATTTAGGCTTCTTTGTGGAGCTCTTTATATTTGGTACAGCTGTATGTACGTGTGTGTTTGCATGCCTTTAAGCTTTTTGTGTGTGTGTGTGTGTGTGTGTGTGTGTGTGTGTGTGTGTGTGTTACAAGAAGACCAACAGTAAACAATAAGTATGAAAGAGGAAAACAAAATTAAAGAATGTAACTCTCCTTCTTTCTTTTTTATCACTCTCTCTTTCTCAATTCATCTCACCCCCCCCCCCCCCCCCTTTCCCCTCAGGTGTTTAAGCCAGTGGCTGTGGACGACGTGCCTCAGAGTCAAGGCAGCAGAAGACTCATCAGTTTTTCGCTGTCAGGTGTGTTTGAGTGTGTGTGTTGGTGTCTATGTGTATGTGTGTGTGTATGCACGTGTGTGCATGCATCTGTTACCATAGGAACTCTCGTTACCACAATCTCCAATTAGCAGACAATAATTAAGGTTGAAAAGTTTTCAGTAGCATCTATTTTTAGCATCTCCCTGGGCACACTATAGATCACAATGTACATCTTCAGACAAGCCAATACTTACAAGCTCTAACACGCTGCACTACAGGCTGTTCCCTTAAGTAAACAGCAACATAAACACACTCACATTAACACACTCATATAAACACTTCACTTTTGGCAGCCCTGTGCTATCGTTGGCAGAAAGGAGACAATGGCTGCAGCCAACAGTGAAGTGCCATTAAAACATTTTACCTTGGGCAATTCATTTGCATGCCTTTAAGCTTTTTGCTCCAGCTCATCATCTGCACTGTGTGTGTGTGTGTGTGTGTGTGTGTGTGTGTGCATGTGTGGTTAGATTTTCAAGCCATGGGGCTGAAGAAGGGCATGTTTTTTAACCCTGACCCCTACCTGAAGATCGCCATCCACCCAGGCAAACACAGCATCTTCCCTGCACTTCCCCACCACGGCCAGGAGAAACGATCCGGAATCGTCTGTAACACCATCAACCCTGTGTGGCAGCGAGAGGTAGGACAGAAACAACTCACACAGTATCTGGCCAATGTTTGAAGCCATTCTTTAGAAAGGCTTTTGAGATTCCATTTTTTTTTTCCATATTGGAAAAATGTATTTAATATGAGAACTATATGGACCCTCACATTTCATATTGTTTCATGGACTTCACTTTTCTGTATCCCTCACAATCAAACAGCTTCAGTGGACATAAATCCTCAGTAATGATGGGTGAATGAAATTCATCTACTCCTGTAGGACACTCGGGCACAAGATTTTTTACGTTTATTCTATTATTTTCCTTAATATTTTAGTTCTGTAGACCATAGAATGGGTTCTATCTTGTGCTGTTTTAATGGGCTTGCATTTAAGGTCAGAGCAGCCAAGACATAAACACAGCCTTGCATCCCAAAGCAGCAGCTAATGCTAGTGGTGGTTAAAAACCATCGTAACAATGACTTTACAACACAGAAATGGATAATTAACTACAGAAGACATTTAGTGTTGGGTTTATGTTATCTGAAAAAAAAGTGCATTTCAAGGCTGGGTTATGAAACACCTTATTTTAGCTCCACACTACTGTTCTGAGGAAAAAAGTATGTGTCTAATGTGGAGGGTCAGGATATTTAAGTATCTAATTTGAACATTTTGACTTTGCTGTTTATAACACTGTCATCCTGGAAACTGTGCTCTCACATTAGCAATTGCTATGCTCCAGACGGTTTCCAGAACAAGACTGTATTGGAACTAATCTGCTGTAGGATGAAGGGGTGGGGATGTATATGGTTGTGACATCACAACCATGAGAAAGTCTAAAATAATTTTAAATATCTGTAGATTATATAACTATGTCAGTGTTTATGTTGAACATTCAGCTCAGAAAGCTATTTTTGGTCATTGCTGTTTACCCTTTAACCAAACTAAAGTTATATTTTAGGCTCTTTAAAGTAGCCCCTGATGCCTAGCATGCACATATGCTGAGACCATCTTGATTTTTCACTTTCAGTATTTATTAAGGGGGCATTTTTCTGGAAATAAAGTCAGGCACAGGCATCAGTGTTAGTTATTATGTTAACGAATGAAAGATAAAAAAATACACATTCAGTCAGTTGTGTTCATATATTTGGCTATAAATAACCAATACATAACACAGCGCATAAACATTGCATAAACAGCAGCAATCTTTTTTCATATGTTGTGTTTGCATATATTAACCCACAGCCCCCAATCTGCCTCTATTCACATCATGCTTGCTAGTGCATTATTCAACAACAGCACAATCCTTATGTTCTTATGTATAAAGTGCTCTTGCCCCAAGGGTGAAATTCGGGTCTACATCAAAGACCCTTATGAAAATAAGATGCATTCATATCCATCACAGTGTGCATATTAATGCAATCTTCCAGAACAGCTCTAGCAGCGTAAATGTGTCCTATTCTCCAAACATATCTCATATTAGCTTTTTATCTCAAGTCTAAAACTTTGCACGTATACCATTTTATGTCTTAGGGCATATTTATGAACTATAAATAATTTGCAAACTTGTAAAACTAATATACAGATTATGTCATTTGATTGAAGAGATGGGGTTTGTATTTTAAAGGTTTGTTAAAGTTACACCGTTTTCACAGATGCACCAAAACCAGTCATTAACAACTTACTTATATTTGCTGACATTATTGCCCATAAAAGCATTCAGCTTTCAAAGACTACGTGACAACTACATTGTAATTTTAGGATCCTATGAAACAAGATCTGATTACTGAAAAATGAGTCACAGCCTTTTGAACACCTTGCTGTAGAAAGTATTGTATACATTTGTAACATTAAAGAATTTCAGTTAAAAACGGAATATCTTTCCAATCATGCAAGAGCTAAAAATAGGACAAATGGACATTATATATATATATATATATATATATATATACAGTACTGTGCAAACGTTTTAGGCAGGTGTGAAAAAATGCAACAAAGAATGCTTTCAGAAATATACATGGTGGCGGTGGTCTAGTGGTAGGATACTTGCCTGCGGACTTCTGGATAAAGAGGTCCCTGGTTCGAATCCCACCTCTAGCACTACCACCATTGGGTCCCTGAGCAAGACCCTTAACCCTGAGCTGCTCCAGGGGGACTGTCCCTGTAATTAGGACCTGGAAGTCGCTCTGGATGAGAGCGTCTGCTAAATGTCGTAAATGTAAATGTAAATGTAAATACATAATGATTGTTTATTTTTATCAATTTACAAAATGCAAAGTGAGCGAACAAAAGAAAAATCTAAATCAGATCAATATTTGCTGTTACTACCTTTTGCCTCCAAACCAGCATCAGTTCTTCTGGCCCCACAGAGCCCTGATCTCAACATCATCCAGTGTGTCTGGATTACATGAAGAGACAGAAGGATGTGAGGAAGCTACATCCACAGAAGATCTGTGATTAGTTCTCCAAGATGTTTGGAACAACCTACCAGCCGAGTTCCTTCAAAAACTGTGTGCGAGTGTACCTAGAAGAACTGCTGCTGTTTTGAAGGCAAAGGGTGGTCACACCAAATATTGATTTGATTTAGATTTCTCTTTTGTTCATTCACTGCATTTTGTTGATTGATGAAAATAAATGATTAACACTTCCATTTCTGAAAGCATTCTTTGTTTACAGCATTTTTTGCACACCTGCCTAAAACGTTTGTACAGTACTGTGTGTGTATATATATATATATAATATAGCAGTGGTCTAGTAGTTACGGACTAGGCCCCTGGATTGGAAGATGGCCTGAGGTACCCTTGAGCAAGGTACCATCCCCATCACTGCTCCCCGGGCACTATCAATAACTGCCCCTTGTTGCACGTGTATGTATGTGTAAAATGCAGAGGTGTAATTTTGTTGTTTATAGTAAAAATCCCTTTACTTTTGTCCGCTTTCTAACACTACTGAGTTCCCACAGGATGGCCATCAGCAAATAGATGCAATAGCTGCAATAGTTACACCTGCAAATAGTTACATTTTGTCCAGTGTCATATACCATTGAGATCCCAGAAGATAGCCAGCAGCAAACAGTTACATTTTTAATCAAACAGTTAATTAAAACAGAGAACACGATGGGACACAACCTTGAAATGCTGGTAGCAGATAAGGTAGAAAGCCAATAGTGGGAAAACCTTTGTTTATTGATGGCTAAGTGGTAAAGGTGGGGAAACAGAGGTGTTGACCATGACGGCATGGAATATTATTGGTGGAAACCTATTAATGGGATTGATTTATGTACATTTCCAATGAGGACAAAGGTGTTTGAAGTGAACTTAAAGTCTGAGGTTGGGATGAGCATTTGGAGCTGCTCCACTGGACCACGCCTGCTGAAACTCTTGGCTGCATCTCTTTGACTTTGTTTGATTTCTGACTTAGAAAAAGTTTCGGGCTTAGGCTCACACTTTAGTGCTCCACGAAATGCGCTGTGCTGTGATTGTGTCACTTTTAAGTTGTTTAGCTTTCAAGTCATATATGTACAGTCATGTGAAAAAATTAAGACACCCTCTGAAAGCCTGTGAGTTTTTGTAACATTCTTGGACATCTGGATATTTAATCTCCATATTAACAATACTGAGAGATTCAAGTAATATATCTAAACAATTTAAACTGAAGAAAAGACTTTTCAAAATCTTCTGTAAAATGTAATTCTACAAAAATGTGATTTCTTGTGAGGAATAAATTAGGACACCCCACATTTATTCCCGATTAAAATGGCTTAAATCACACACAGGTGTAGCACATCAGGTGCACTTGATTAGAGCATAGAATACACATTTTTGTTGATATCTTTTGTTTAATGATTAAATTGAGGTAAATTTTGGTGGTTTACCTGCAATTAAATCACATTCTTTTTCAGAGATAAATAAAAACAAGGTCAGACATCAATATGTGAACATTTCTTAATAAAGATCTGAATATTGAATGATTTTTTCACACAAAATCTATAAAACATATGTTGGATGCTGAACCATGAACAAGCACACAGTGTTCTACTAACCTGGAAACACCAACCCACAGTGTCCCACTAACCTCAAAAAAGCTGAGTGACTTCACAGATCCCCCCCCCCCCACTGTGCCCCTCATTCTGCACCCCGTATTTCTTACAGACACAGGGTGTAAAAATGCACTGATGTGTTGTGATGCTTTACTGTGATGGTGGAGATTCAGTTGCCTTGAGATTGAAGTGTTTCATTTTGACCCAGTTCTGGAATATATTTGGAATAAAGAGTCTGCTCAGTGTTTTAAAAAGATAAAGAAAAAAATAATGATGAAGTTGTACTTTATTATAATCATATTTAAAAGATCTCATTCATTTTTGTAGATGAAAAAATGGCCTTTTGCAGGTTCATTGTTTTTACTGTTTTTGCAAATAGTATTATCCGTATTCCCTTACTGTAATTACCAATACTGTATTTAAATCATTATATAATAATGAAGCAATTGAATGAAATTCTGTAATGCTTGATGCATCAACTCATTTCCTAAAGGACTGCACTATTGTTCTGTGGCAGGAGAATCGCAGTACTACGGGGAAGCCTTCATTTGTTCAGTGGACTTTGTGAAGGCGCATTGTTGTTCTTTTTCGGAATGTGTGTCTTCTCCAGCAGGAAAAATGATGGGCGGCCTTCGCTCAGCCTTGCAGATAGTATTAGATCAGAGGGAGTCATCACGTGACCAACTGAAACGCCCGCGGCTGGAGATCACCCTGCGGGGGGGGTTGGGAAAGTAGGTCAAGATGTGACATGTAGAAAAACTGAGAGAGAGAGAGAAAGAGAGCAGCAAGTGAGTGGAGGGGGTAATTTTCATTTCATCTTCTTGTGCTGGAGAAGTACATATTGGTTTTTTGTGGTTTGACTTGGTGAGAGTGATCTCATACTCTCCTGCCCAACCATTTGAACTCCTTCATCTCTCCATCTACAGCTCATCTACCTCTCATGCACATGCACATGCATATAAACACTCTACACACATGCCATCTATTGTCATTAAACAATTTTTACATTTCTTTAAGAGAAGATTCAGTGTGCAATTGTCATGATAATGGCTAGTAAAACTTGCTGCCTTATGGGCTATTGAACATGCATCGGAACAGTAATCAAGGCTATTGATGATCTAATAGAACACATCTGTCATCCCTTTTCCCATCACATAAGGTCAATGGTTGGTGAGAAGCTGCTAAGTAGGGGTCATGTGACCTTCTCTCCCCACAAAGGAGGAGATTGAGGAAAGGTTGCTATGGTAACAAAAGCCTATAGGCGCTCTAAATAGAAGGGTGAGGCAGCAGCAACATTTCTGTCTTTAGGAGCCCCTTGGGAAGGCAGAGATAGCAGAGGCATGCTGGGTAGTGTAGTCTTCTTTAGATGTAGTTGAGGCAAAGTAAGGTGACTTAAAGATCCAGGGCTTCAATAGAAAAGAAATACTAAATTACATTTGACATGAAGAAATTAATGTTTTTATTTAAAATGCTCACTGGCATTATATAGTCCTGATTTAACTGCAGTAACGATTGATTTGGAGCAACTGTTTTTGTTTTTTTAAAGCATGTGGACACTCAGTCAGAATGCTGCTACTTTATCTGTTCTAATTGCTGCTGAATTTCATCTTAAATGTTTAATACTTTTATGTATATTTAAATACACTTTAAATAAACAGCACTTAATAAAATGTAACTGTGTGTGTGGAAGTATGTGTGTGCGTGTGTGTGTGTGTGTGTGTGTGTGCGTGTGCGTGAGTGTGGGGTGAGGGTTAAAGGCTTAAGTTGCTGTGTTAAATGGTCTCTTATTACACATTCTGAGTGAGTTTGCCCTTCCTGCACTCTTGCCCTTCCTGTGCTTCCTGTTTGGATCTTTGTCACCACACGGTAACGCAGCCCAGTTCAGCTCATATCCAGAAGACAGAAGACGTTTACAACATGATTTCCTGATCCGTTTAACATATATATGCACACAAAGACCAAATAAAACCTGTATCATAACCGTAGATATTTTTACTTACCAAAAACAACCTTTCAAATTGGTAAACACTAAAGACTTTAAAAAATGTATAAACAAATTAAACCTTACAAAATACATTATCCTTTGTACATGTTTGAAAAGTATACTATACAGAGGGATTTACAGAGAATGTTATCTAGCCACACCCCACCTATACCTGCACCAGTTGTTTCTATTTTTTCATCTCATACAATGTGCAAACCCCATATTTTCAATTCCTGTTCTTTTTTTCTAAGTGTGTGTCACATAGGAGAGAATTATCAGCATTTATTATTAACATTAGGAACAGTGTGTGGTGGGATTTCTACTGTGACAAGTAATTAAAATCACAGAGGCCCATAACCGAGCATATATAATCCTATTAATGACCTCCAGTCCTCGGCATGTGAGAAACACACACACACACACACACACACACTCACACACACACACACACTCACACTCTCACACACACACATTTAGGCACACTAAAAGGAAGAGTCATATACACACACTTCATGTTCTATTCTCAGTGGTTCAGTTCTCAATAATGTATTTATCCTCTCTCACTTTATCTCTTTCCTTCTTAATCTATCCTACTTTCTGTCTGTTTTTTTCTCTTTTTCTTTTTTCTTTTCTTTTCTTTCTTTCTTTCTTTCTTTCCTTCCATTGCCTCTACATATTTCTCCTCCCTTCTCTTATCCCATCTTTCTTTCACTTCCCCTCTCGCTCCTTCCTCTTTCTTTCTATGTTTGCTTCCCTCCTCTCTCACTCATCCTCCTCTTTTTCCTCTCTACTTTTCCTAGTCCTTTTCTCCACTTCCCTATTTTCATTGTAATATTTTTCTTCTTTCTCGCTGCTCTTCTTTCCTCTCTCCTCCTCTTATGCTCTCTCTCGCTCGTTCTGTAGCATCAGGAGCACATCTCTCATTTGTACGGTTTCGTTGAGTCTCGCTCACTCTCTCCTCTCTCCTCCCCGCCTCTTCTCCTCGAGTGCTTGTGTTCCTGAGATGACTGGAGTGTTGGCCAGATGCCAGAATGTGTGTGTTGTGTGTTTTGTGCTGAGAACAGCTCAGTGCAGCACAGAGATGATCGTTTCTTTTAACGGCCCTTTCGAAGGCTTTCTGAGTTCAGAGCCAAACTAAACAAACAAGGATGAGCGGGTTATTGCATTTTATGTTCAGTACAAAAGCACGCAGATTTGGCATTTGGCTGTTTCAGCACCATGGTGAGCAACTCGGGGCGTGAGCGCAAAGCGGGGCAGGGCACTGAGGTTATACTCTCAGTCTTTTAAAGAGATGCCAGAGAACAAGCGGTTTTTGTTCCCCAAAGAACAGGAATATAATAAGTCAAGTCAAGTCAAGTCGGATTTTATTGTCATTTCAGCCATATACACAGTACACAGTGAAACGAAATAACGTTCCTCCAGGACCCTGGTGCTACACACCATAATAATGTTTATTATACACATATTTTCTAATTTGATACAAATTTTGCCTTTAATGTCAAGATTGGATAGAAACTAAATACTAAGGACGAGGAGATAAACACAAGACCTTAAAAATACACAACATCCAAAGCTTCTATGTCATATGTCATTACTAGCGCAGTGCAATCATGATATTGGCTATAGTCAAGCTATAGACAAGACTAGCCAAGTTGCTTTGTTCTGCCAGACACCAGCTGCCTTTAATCCAATCAACTGCCAAGCCCGAAGAGTAGTTGAACATTCTATTTATACAGACATCATTACTTATTCATTTTAGTAAAGCACACTGCTGTATTCCCCATTTCCCCGTTTCGCGTGTCACGGCTGTTGGAATCACCCCTTGAGCACTGAGTGTTTTAACAGTGACAGAAATGCAGTTGCAATGCATTGGTCAGGTCTATTTGTGTCAGGTTTAATATCTAAAAACTCTCTAAGAACCCTCAGAATTTATAAGCAGCTTCGGAAAAAAAAGGCTAGACATTTTAATATAAGTTTACAAAATAAGATCCCTGTTCACACACTCCCCCTCTGACAAACTGACTGCAGTGTTCACAAAGTGAATCAGAGATGCTAGAAATGCAGCAATACATGTTTAAATTTGGATACATATTGGACTTTAAATGAGATGAGCAAGTTTGCTTCTCTAACTTTGTCTCCAAAACATCTAACCTGAGCTGTCCCTCTAATATACTCATTTCTAATCCTGTCCATCCTCGTCACACCCAACGAAATCTCAGCATCTTTAACTCTGACACCTCCAGCTCTGCAGTCTTTTAGCCACTGCTACTCTAAACCCTGCTATAATATTGACAACCATTTGATTAACATGTCATTGAAGACGTCATGAGCTGTAACAGTGCCACGTATTTGTCATTTCAATCACGATGCTTTGATGGGTTTAGTATCAGACCAGTAAAGATAAAACGGCAGTGTATGGACATAAAATATAACATCTTCCAAAAATTCTTAACCTTTAAAGTTCATAAACGCTTCCCATGAAATGGTTTTCCTAAAATTCACATCCATCGGTCATCTTGAAATATTGGACTAACAAAAATCTAAACACATGAAAACCTACATCTCTATAAAATGGACAAACGTAGCAGGATGACTGCAAGCACTTTTTAGTGCAATACATTTTGCATGTCTTTATAGATTACAGTAGTGTCCATAATTAAGTCTGTTCAAGAAAACTGAACATAGTTCGAGGTAAGTGTGTGTAGTTAATTACAGTAGCCACATAGCTTTAGTGCAGAAATAAAGAAGCAAACCTCTGAGCATTTTGAGAGAAGGGAAAAGCTGTTTACGTTTTAGCCAAAGCAGCAACTGTAATAGTAGCTCCTCTCCTCTGACTTCATTCATTGGAAAATGGTTGGTTAAAATACTGTTTGGGTTACAATGTGTCAAACCTATCACAGTATTAGTGCTGAATAATCTGTGTACCTTACACCTCCTCTCTCTCTCTCGTTCTCTCTCCACAGCGGTTTAATTTTGTGTCTCTGCCCACGGATGTGTTGGAGATTGAGGTTAAAGATAAATTTGCCAAGAGCCGGCCCATCATAAAGCGCTTCCTGGGCAAACTCTCCATGCCTGTACAGAGATTACTGGAGAAGCACGCTATTGGGTATGTGCTGCATGTATAGTACACTCGTATATTATATCATCTTAATCTTCGTGTGTATACACTAAGGTGCTTTTTTAGTCTAACTGAATCAGAAATCAGAGCCCATTTTTCTTTAGAACTTTTTTTGAGTGAGACAGGATATGAGGTCTAGAAATATTTATATGATGAATAGGGTTTTTTTTTTGTCACAATTCATGAAGATATGTTAAAGCAGAACTGGCTGATCTATTTTGGACATCACTGACGTCTGTCACGTAAAACTCAATTTACAAGTAAAAATACATTTATATCCCTTATAGAGGACACACTCTCCTGCACAAAGATAAGCTGCACACACACACACACACACACACACACACACACACACACACACACACACACATATGTATACTCTTACATTTTGTTCATGTCATGCAGCAGGTCTAGGAGTTGCAACCAACACTTAATCTCTCTCATTCTCTCAGTCTCACTTTTTACAACAGTATATTATGGTCATTTCTTTACAGTGACAGAGTGGTGAGCTACACTTTGGGTCGAAGGCTACCAACAGAGCATGTTAGTGGTCAGCTGCAGTTTCGATTTGAGATCACTTCATCTATCCACCCAGGTACATAATGCTAGAAATATCCATAGCTACAGCCATGGCAAACTTACAGATTCTTAGCTTTTATTGATCGTTTTAAACCTGTGAAGTTTCACAGGGTTCGCATATTAGAAACATTTTATACACTTACAACCTGTTGGTTTATATCATTAAAAATAAACGTACAAACTTTTGAATGGTAGTGTAGCGTGTAGCAGTGCCCCTTTGAATGCAGCTTTTTCCTCTCATTGTCCCACAGATGATGAGGACATGTCCCAGAGCACAGAGCCAGAGTGTTCCACAGTGCCGGAGGAGCCTGAGCAGGCAGAGGCAGAGGAAACACCTGGTCCGGTCCGGGCTGAGGACACCATGAGCCTGGACCAGAGTGCACCTGAATTACCTCTGGATGGAGAAGTGGGTACTGTTACAGTGCCAATGGATGTGGAGCCTGGTTCAGGACTCTCAGAGATGCAGGAAAGCAGAACAGGGATCCAAGAGGAGGAGGAAGATTTTGTCCAGGAGGTGGAGCCTGAAGCTGAGGAGAGCAATGAGCAGGATCAAGGGAATGAGCTAGAGCCCCAACAGGATGGAGGAGGTGAGCAGACTCAATGCCATTCTCTTGCTTAGGTTCCATTTACTCTGGAAATGTTGCAGTCTTTTTCATACTTTTTTTAAATGATGCTGCTGCTGGAAATATAACTCCAGACTTCTAACTTTAAAGAGCAAGCCAAGACTGATCTAAACTTTCAATGCAGTTTAATCTAAACTGCTTTTTTCCCATATGCTTGTGGAATTTTGGTGTGAAGGTTATGGTCATTCTGTGTAAAAAAAAAATGAAAAAGGAGGTAATATTAAATACTTTAAAAAGCATGTAGTATGTGAAAAAATAAATTAATATAATGAAAGAATAAAGAGTGTGAGTCGGGGAACTGGGCATGTTAAAGAACATGGGTGGCAATGGCTCGTCAATGGCTCGTCAATAGTCGTCAACAGGGAACGGAAATTCCTGCCAATCCATGCTGCCTCACTAACATACTGTTTAAAAGCGTAGTCTGCCAAAAAATCTTATTACAGATAAATGGCAGAAGCTTTCCAAACACTTTTTGCTAAGAAGCATAGCTATGTTTGAATAGGTGTGTTGTTGCCTGTGCTGACATACTAGAGATTTTTATAATTACATAATGGAGTCAACAAAATGGCAAAGATATTGCATTCACAAATCTTTTCAGTGTACTAAAGCATTAAAAATGATTAAAGTGCAATATTTTATAATAATGAGCTAGACACAAGTTAATATGTTGGCACCAAACCAATGTACACTAATGACAAATTAGGTAAGGGGGAAACGCTACTTTCTGAGGAATGGAAAAGGGTTTCTCGTACATGACAGGCTTGTCTTTGTCTTCAAACTATTATTCCATTGTGCTTTATTTCTCTCTACAGTGATGGAGATGGAGGTGGCAGAGATAAGTACAGAAAGAGAAGGCACATCTCAGGGTGAGGACAATGGGGCAGCTGCTATTGCTTCTGCTGAAGGCACTCTTATGCCCTCTGCTATGGACATGGAACGTGAAACAGAAGAACCTGAACCTCAACTTGCCTCTTCCGAGGATGGAATTCAGGCAGATGGTGAAGGAGAGGAAGCAGAGCTTGATGATGGCTGCCCGCTCCGGGTCAGAACCACTCCACGAAAGAAAAATCGGCCATGTTCGCTGCCTGTTTCTGAACTGGAGACAGTAATAGCCTCAGCTTGCGGAGAACCAGAAACGCCTCGTTCACACTACATACGCATCCACCATCTGCTGCACAGTTTGCCCTCTAATCAGCAGGTTGGGGAGCCAGCTGAGAATGCAGTGGATCTGATATCTGGTCAGCCAAGAGTTGAGGAAGAGGAGGATGAAGTTGATGATGAAGAAGGGGCCTTAAGAATAGAGCCCCACACTCTGACACCTGATGGAACACCCCAACCTCGGCGGACCCTCCCCCGCAGCAGATCCCACCAGCGCCTTTCCGATCTTATCCAGATGTTGGATGGAGAGGGTCGACCACCAGGGGCTGAGAGTCAAGCTGAAGGTCAGAGGTCACCGGGTGAAAGTGAGGGTGAACTCAGCCCAGTGCCCTGCTGCAGCCACATGGTGCAGAGAGGCATGGTACCGCTGCGGGCAGCATCACTAGATAGTGCTCGACGCTCAGAAAGCACAGTGTTTTCTTCACAAGAGGACGACGATGAGACAGAGGCTGTGAACGGCGTACTGGGACTTGAGGCAGAGCTAGGGCAGGGGGCGGAGAGTAGAGAGCTAGGAGATGGTGATGCTCAGTGGGACGAAGTGCCTGTCTCTCACGTCCAGAGTCCACATAACCTTGTGGACAATGGGGAGTCTCCCATTGCTGGGACGAGTAGCAGAAGTGAGTTTGAGCTTCTCTCTATTCTCTCTCTATTGAGCTTCCTCTATTTTACCGAGAATAACTCCAAAGTGGTAAATCTTTTGTATTTCAGTATAAATGTGTCAGTATTTTATTCTATATTATGTATGTTATAGATGTTCTACATATGCTTATATTTATTTAATGCTTAGCATCTTCAGTTCTTAATAAACTTTAGTTGCACATAAATGCTGAAAGCTTACAACAGGAGAAGTGTTAAATTTCAATATATACGCTGAATTTTGCTGGTGCTGGAACTGTTGCCGGCCCTGAATAGAATTTGTGAGAGCTCATCTATCTAGATATCTGTCCCTGTTTTCAGCTGTGGTCAGATGTTTGTTGATCAGATTAGAAACATTATGAAAATAACATCCATATCCAATGTCATCCTCTACAACCCTTTCTTCCTCACCTGTTTGATATACACTATATGGCTATAAATATTTGGATAGCAAGTTTATTTGGTTACTAGTATGCAGAAAATAATGCCTACTAAAAGTTGCCCAAGGAAGGGCAATTGAAATGAAAGTAAAGGAAATTCTTGTTCAAGCACACTGCAAACAGTGAGCAATGAATCTTTCAGCCTTAATCCATCCAAAATCATGGGTAATGAACATACACCAGGAGCAGTGGGCTGCAGTGCCTACCCATGTCGGGGACAGTCCCTTTTTCAATGGTACCTCAGCACAACCAACTGGTCTGGGACTTAAACCTGCAACTTTCTGTTCATGGGGCCTAGTCCCTAACCACCTAAAGTTTATTGCCTGGTGAGCAAAGGGTAGTTTGTTAGGTCTGATCCCACAGATATGATTTTATGGGTAAAAGAGATGCAAGTATCAGAAAGAAAATGATAAATGATCTGGAAACTGTTGACTTATTTATTAGTATACATATGCTGTCTAGCAAAATCTTTTGTATTATTTAATTGCATGCTTTGCTGCTTTTCTTTCAAATGAACTGAGTAGGTTAAACAGAAACACTGCCGTGCCTGACATTGAGTATGAAACCAACCTTGCCTTTGAACTTTGAATAAAGATCTTCAGCTAGATAGCATATTTTTTCTTACTGGCACCTACGCACATCAGTCTCTGATCTAACATAGATCGGTGCAGCCATAAGACACAGGGATGGAAGAGAAGAACAGTGACCAGTCTATAAGAGCACAAACAAACAGACAACAGAGCTCCAAACCAAACTCTGTGTGTGTGTGTGTGTGTGTGTGTGTGTGTGTGTGTGTGTGTGTGTGTGTGTGTGTGTGTACATACAGGAGAGTGTCCTCTTCCATGTAGCCATCCTCCAGTGAGCCAGCTCCCCGCTTTGAGACCTGACCCACATCACTACCCTACTATTGACGAGCCATTGCCACCCAGTAAGTACCCCCTCCTGGACTAAAGCTCTGCGGAGCCATCATGAAGTTGCTCATCTCCTTAGCTGGGGGTGTAAATCTCTGAACTCAGTCATGATTCTTTTGGGGATGATTGAGATCATCCTGACACCCCAGTATTCACAATGTTGTTAAAATAAGGTTGAGAATTTTTGCAATCAAAAGAGTTCTATTTTGGTCATGTACAAAACATGTTGTAAAAGGTGTAAAACTTTGCCAAATCAATATGCTGACAACCAATCAGATTTCCATAACTCAATTGGTCAAGGCCCAGGTTAACAACGACTGCCACCAGTGCTGGTCTACAGAGTAAAGGAGAAGAAGAATAAGAGAAGGAAGGCATGTCGAGAAGAAGGAGGAGAAAAGGAAGTGTAGGAGAGAGGAAGTGAGGGTAGGATCTGTAGTAAGAGTAGGGAGCAGCTTGAGGAGAACCAGGAGAGATGGAGATCTGCCCTAGAGTGGAGAGGAATGAAAGTGAGTAGGACAAAGACAGAATACATGAGTGTGAATGAAAGGGAGGAAAGTGGAGTGGTTAGGATGCAGGGAGTAGAGGTGACAAAGGTGGAGGAGTTTAAATACTCTGAACTCAACAGTTCAGAGAAATGGTGAGTGGGGAAAAGAGGTGAAGAAGAGAGTGCAGGCAGGTCGGAATGGGTGGAGAAGAGTGGCTGGAGTGATTCATGACAGACAGGTACCAGCAAGAGTAAAAGGGAAGGTTTACCAGACAGTAGTGTGACCAGCTATGTTGTACAGGTTGGAGACGGTGGCACTGACGAAAAGGCAGGAGGCGGAGCTGGAGGTGTCAGAGTTAAAGATGCTGAGATTTTCGTTGGGTGTGACGAGGATGGACAGGATTAGAAATGAGGACATGCTGGTGGTTGGTAGAATATACAGAAGTAAGGAAGAAATGGAAATGGCCGAAAAGGAGCCGAAAGGAGAAGAAGAAGACAAATGTGCTGTTAAAAATGATTGCAGTTATTAATGTAATATCATTATTACATTACTGACCCAGTTGAGTTGATTAGATTCATTTATTTTATATGAATGGTGGCTGGACAGAAAAAAAAAAATACTGGCAGATGATTAAAAATTCATAGGGCTCAAATCCATAGCACCAGTGTTCCTGCTTATGATCATTATCTCAACTCGCCACTCTCTGTCTTACATCTACATCATCCGTTTGTGTGCAGACTGGGAGGCGCGTATAGACAGCCATGGGCGTGTTTTCTATGTGGACCACATTAATCGCACAACAACATGGCAGAGGCCCACTGCAGCAGCCACACCCGATGGTCTGCGAAGGTCTAGCTCTATCCAACAGATGGAGCAGCTCAACAGGAGGTGAGCTGAAAGAGTTTCAATAGCAGTACAACATGTAAAGTTGTGTCATGAAAAGAAGTTGGATTTATTTTTAAGGCTCAAGAGGCCAATAAAGTGCCAGAATATTACACAGTATGTCACTTTGAAGTGATGAAGAGTTTTAAAGAATTGTTCCAAATTTGATTCCCTACTATTGATGAGCCACCAGCGCACAGTGTGTGCCCCCTCCTGGACTAGAGCTCTGCAGAGTCGACATGAAGTTGCTCATCTGGTTACCTGGAGGGTGTAATTCTCTAAAGTCAGTCATTGTGACGGTTGCGTGATGGTGTGGTACGGATGTAAATGCGTAGAAATCTGTGACTTTATTGAACATAACAAAATAAAAGCACCCGCATGTGTAAATAACTCAAAGAATGACTGATGCTCTACTCTGACTCACTGGGGCTTATAAAGCTAGACCCCAATGAAGCACACCTCTACTCTGATGAGCCCAGGTGTGCTCAGTCAGAGCAGAGCGCCATCTACCATGACAGTCATGATTCCTTAGGGGATGATTGAGATCACCCTGACACCTCAATATTCACAATGTTGCTGAAATAGGGTTGTGATCATTTAAACCATAATATTTCTAGTTTCCGGCTGAATTCCAGTACTTAACACTCATTCTGCTTTCCTCCTGGTCCTGTCCTACTATTGCAATGCACTTCCTGCTTTTCAGGAAGAAATAGTGGCTGTATTTGCAGCAGACCTCTTGAAAAATGACCATTTGTGGTGGACGATTGCGCTGTTAGTTAAAAAAAACTCCTTTTAACACAGTACAGAGGAACTGAAAGCAGTGCTGTCGTGTGTAACCTCAGCTACCCTGTGATTCAGCCCCACACAGCTTGGACACATGCTGCTTCTCCTCACCTCCCCATCACTCCTCCAGAAGTCACTTCCTGTGGTTTCCTATCAGGTGTTTAAAACTAGGCTTTTTTGCTCCACCCAGTGGACAAAAAAGTTGTAACCAGGACTTCTGTATCAAAACCAATATTTACAGTTTCCAGTGCTAGTTTTTAACCCCAGCATGTCTCTTGTATCAATGTCGCTGCTGAATCGACAACAGTCCACCACAGTAATAACATCACCGGTGGTCTGTTTTCGATTAACAAGTAGAAGGGGATAATAAATTGTGTAGCATCTCAAACTGTAAGCCTAGAAAGTACACTGGAAACTCAGTGAACGTAACAATGGATGGTGGCTGGAATCTTTCAACATGTGTAATTGTATTAATTGTATTCTAGGGTTTATGCACCGTTTTGGAGATTAAATGATTACAGCTACCGTCTGTCAATGGAGCAGAACAGGATGTTTTCAGTTCCAGCAGACTGTCCCTTTATGGCTGAATACATAGCACAAGATGCTGCAGTGAAGGCTTAAGGTTTTTTCAGTATGAATGATTTCAGTTTAGTTTTTTTTTTTTTTTTTTTTTTTAAATAAAACTTTGTCTTAATTTCCCAGGCAGGTTGAATGTTCGTGATCAACCCAATGCATCATATTAAGGAAAATCTACAATATAAGTTCTAAGAGGACTGTCACAGTTATTCTCAATACAATAGAAATACTGATTCAGATGAATCTTCTCATTTCTCCTATTGCTCTCTCTCTATTGCTCTCTCTTTCAGTAACAAACAGAGCACACTCATTTGCATGTGTGATTTTAGACAGTGTTTTCATATTTCTTAGTTTCTCATAGTTATTGGAGCAGTTCTATGTCTGATCTAATCGATCTGCATGTTTCATAACTGATAGATATCTCTGTCTCAGGTATCAGACCATCCAGAGAACTAGGGAAGCCCCAGAACGGAGAGAGGAGGAAGGGGGCAGCCCCCAAGCTGAGAGAACAGCCAGTGCAGAGACTGATGCACCACCTCAGTCAAGCGGTGAGTGCTTTACTGTGGGTATTAGGGTTGGCAAAGAAATGAGAATGACAAAGTATACCATAATTTTGACTTATATCTCATAAACATTATGATGTTATACATCGCTCTGTCTGATTTATTACTAGTTACTTTGAATTGTGAGATAGTATTTCAGAATGTTGGCAAAAAATCCACATAAAATAAGACATACACCCTTTATTTGGTGCAAATATTGTGACAGTGATATTAAGCCCTGTTCTTGCAGTGTAAGCAGGTCAGTGAGTCGAGGAGTCAATAAATCAGTCAGTTATTGTGAAGGGGTTTCATGTGGTGTTTGGCATTCACTTTACATAAAAATGTGACTTTTTAAATGGCACTTTGACTTTTAATGTGTCTTTTTAAATACAGACATTATTTGCAAACCTAGCTTTATTTCTGGAGGTAGTATTCCAAAAAGCATCCTCTTTGTGCCTCAGAGTTGAGGAGAGACAGCCCTTGTTCCCCGGGGCACTGTCAGAAGATTACTCAGTTACTGCAGAGTCCTGCCGTGAAGTTCATCACACACCCAGAGTTCTTCACTGTTCTCCATGCTAACTATGTAAGTTACCACACATTTGCATACACACACACCCACACACACACACACACACACACACACACACACACACACAAGCTGACCTTAGCTGCTTAAGGATAGTAGAATAGTTTGTAACTCTATATTGATGGTGAAATAACAATATATATATATATATATATATATATATATATATATATATATATATATATATATATAAAGCACATTTACAAGCGCTTTAGTAATCTGATCTTGAGAAACTCTAGGATCTACCAAACCCAAAAAACTCCAAGACACAGCACGTGATATTGCAATGAAATAATTAATGCTAATAGTAAGTGTCAGTGGATGTAGTGATTGATATGTGTAAACTACAGTGGTAATATGTTTCTCTCTCTTGCACTCTCTCTCTCTCTCTCTCTCTTTCTCTCTCTCCCTCCCTCTCCCTCTCTCTCTCTTTCTCTCTCTCCCTTTCTCCCTGTCTGATAGGGTGCATATCGTATGTTCACAAACAGTTCATGTCTGAAGCACATGATCCTGAAGATCAGGAGGGACGCACGTAACTTTGAGCGCTATCAGCACAACCGTGACCTGGTCACCTTCCTCAACCGCTTTGCTGACTCACACATGGAGCTGCCCAGGGGCTGGGAAATCAAAGCTGACCCTCAGGGAAAGGTATTCATGCAGAAAGGGCAGCCGGACCCTTTTGGCTGAATCCTAAATGATCAAGTCTCGCTCTGGGGATTACTGGATGTACACGATACACTAATTCCAACACAGCACGCAACCACTGTTATTTCAGTGTTATTGCTGTTGTGAGATTTTACCATATGATATTGTCCAAAGGAGGGTGGTCCAGCGGTGGTTCTTTTTTACTGATAAACTGGCTTGGGGGGTCATGCATTTTGCAGCTACAGATATGCTTCTTTCTGTACAAAGTGCAAAAAAGTTTGTCATTCCTAAAGTAATGTTTAACTTACTAGGCCAATAAAACAAAATGTCATAAGTATATAACTACATCATATTGTATGTTATTTGAAAACCATGTGTTTATAAAACATAGAAAAGTGTTGGAACAAAAAAAAAACAAATAAAGATACATTTGGGTTAAGTTTAAAATATTAAAGCCCTCTTCATAAATTGTGTTATTACTGTCCCTCTCTCCCTTTCTGTCCAGTCATTCTTTGTGGATCACAACAGTCGAGCCACCACCTTCATTGATCCCCGAATCCCTCTCCAGAATGGCCGACTGCCCAACCACCTTACACACCGACAGCACCTGCAGAGACTGCGCAGCTACAGTGCAGGAGAGGTTAGTTTGGGCGTTGGAGGGAAGGTGTGGGTTTATATTCCTTGGAGCTGGAGGGAACACTTAAAAAAAGAATTCGGCATGAAAAAAAAATAGGTAGTATTTCTTTAAAAAAGCTGATGATATGGGTACTTAAATTTTTCTTGCTGTTTGTGAGTAAAAATGGAAGATTTAGTACAAAAAACTATTTTAAATGGGAAAGGTTTTAAAAATGTACCTTTACTCCACAGTTCATACATTCCATTTGTATATGAACAGCGTTGCTGCAAAAGGTTTTAAATTCATTGTTGTTGTCATTTATTCTCTAATTTAGCCTGCAGCAGTTTAGCCCCACTTAAGTGAAAGTGACTATTCTTGTCATTGTAAAACACAGCCCAGCACACAGTTAAACAGTAAAACAGAGTAACTGCATTTAACCCATACACACGCGTGCCCAGGGAGCAGTGGCGGGGACGGTACCTTGCTCAAGGGTACCTCAGGGCAACCTACTGGACAGGGATTTTCACCCATGACCTGATCCTAGGGCCTAGTTCCTAACCCCTAGGCCACCGCTGATTATATTCATGATTTTTCACAATATTTAAGTGAAGACTGCTTTTTGTTTTTTGTTTTTTGAGGCTTGATACAGACAACTAGTTAAGTAATAAGTGACGTATTTACTTTAATGTAAATGCATTGGTAAATACATATAATAAGGAAGGGTAATCATAATCTTTCTATAATGCTAAATACCCATAGCAGTTGGGATACTTTTGTGGGCTAATAGTAAAAGAAAAAAGTATAACGCTATTTTATTTTCTAATTTTCAGTTAATGAGCAGTTGTATTCATTTTCCTGCAGGCGTCTGAAGTGTCCCGCACCCGTGGAGTCTCTCTGTTAGCACGGCCTGGTAACAGCTTAGTAGCAGCCATCCGAAACCAAAGCCAACAGGAGCCAGTGCCGTTAGGTATGACCACTACTAGATGGTGCTGTTGCTTTTCTTATTCAAGCATCTTTAATAAGTACATGTTTTATGTGTTATTCTCCTTGATGAAGGCTTTGGCTTTTTAACCTCTTGAATGAAAACTACAGACAGAAAATCAAAGAAATCAATATTGGCCATGCAAAATTCATGATTAGTGCCACCTATTGTCCAGTCATTAGGCACTGTTTTGTTAATCACAATTTCATTAAGCAAACTTATCACTTTTGGTTTGCATCATGTAACGTGTTATGTTTGTTAACCCATGACAGCGTACAATGATAAGATTGTGGCATTTCTGCGGCAGCCCAATATCTTTGAGGTGCTACAAGAGAGACAGCCTAGCCTGGCCAGGAACCACTCACTCAAGTACTGACCTGTTGACCTTACCATGACCTTACTGTACTCTCCAAAGAACTTACACTGTATTACCATGTGTGGCAAAGCTTAATGTGTGTGTATTTGTGTGTGTGTGTGTGTGTGTGTGTGTGTGTGTGTGTGTGTGTGTGTGTGTGTGCATGGTTTTTTTGTTTTAGGGAGAAGGTTCACCACATCCGCACAGAAGGCACACTCAGATTGGAGAAGCTCTCGTGTGATGCTGACTTGGTCATGCTGTTAAGGTAAAACGTCTTGTAGCTTCCCTTTAGAAGCTTTGGGCAGAGGTGGGTGACAAGTCTCAGTAATTCAGTTATAGATAATTAGCAGCGTTGGGATGTTTCTGTAAATGGGAGATGAAAACCATTCAAACAAAAAAAAAACCAAGAGTGTTTTCTTGTGAGATGCTGATGGGGACCAGTAGACATTGTGTAAAAATTTTAATATATTTTTAGTTGCGATGCAAAACAACTTATGAGTCTTTTATATTAATGTCTACAATTTGGACGGCACATTGGTTCAGTGCTTTGTGCTGTTTTCTCAAAGAGAGAAGGTTGTTGAATTGATTTCCAGAGCAGACACCAGTCAAAGTCATTTCTTTGTCTAGTTGCTTGTTTCCTTATTGGGTTCCTCTTTGTGTATGAGTTTTCTTTTGCATTCTAAAGATATGCCATGTCAGATGAACTGGAAATTCTTACTTGCATGTAGTGAGTGTTTTTATTTTGATTTGTATCCCAAAAATACTTCACTCACTGCAATGTTTGATGAGGCCATTTAATAATTTAATATCTTTAAAGACCATTATATTGGAGAACATCCATGATTAGTGTGAAGTGACTCAGATGATGGAGGAAGGGGTATATATGGATAAATATTTATACATACAGTCATGTGGACAAATTAGGAGCTTATTAAATATTCAGTTCACATATTGATGTCTGATCTTGTTTTTATTTTTCTCTGGATAAGAAAGTGATTTAATTGCAGTTAAACAACAAAAATTAACCTTTATTTATTAATTAGACAAAATATATCAACCAAAATGTGTATTCTAACTGAGGAAAAAAGTTAGGACACCCCCTAATAGCTAGTGTTACTCCCTTTGTCTGAAATAACCGCACTGAGACTCTTCTTGTAGCATCTACCAGTCTCTGCATTTCACAATGACAAGTGCAGTTACTTTCACTTTTTTTTTCATTTATGGTTTTATGATTCTATGATCGTGAGCTGGCCAGGTCCTGCTGCAGCAAAGCTTCCAAACCATGACAATTCCAACTCCATGCTTCACAGTTGGTATGAGGTTCTTTTCTGGAATGCTGTATTTGATTTACGCCAGACATGTTCTCTGTTCTGGTGTCCAAATAATTACATTTTTGACTTATCTGTCCAAAGAACATTATTCCAGAAAAATATTATTCCAGACTTCAGTCTGGACTTGATGTTTCTCTTAGAGAGCAAAGGTTTCCTCCCATGCAAGTTGAAGTTGTGCAGTCTCTTTCTGATTGTAGAGGCATGCACGTTATATCAGTAGAGGCAGGAGCCTGCTTTAGGGTTTTTGTAGACTTCTTTTAGCATCTTGCCGTCTGCTCTTGGGGTGAACTTGCTGGGACGGCCAAGCCGGGCGGCATGCAGGCAGTAATTTTGGAAGTCCCGCTTCAGAGGAACGGCTGATTGGAAATTCTTTTGAGATCTTTTTAAATCATTTAACAGACTTATAAGCTGCTACAATGTCCTTTCTGAAGGCCTCAGACAGCTCTTTTGATCTCACCATGGTGTTCACTCTCACTTCAACAGTCAGGATCACCAAACTAAATGTCTGAGGTTTAAATAGTTCAAACCTCCTTCCAAATGCAGAGTCACAATCTTCTAATCATGTGCTCCTGATGTGCTACACCTGTGTGTGATTTGAGCCATTTTAATTGGGACTAAAGGTGGGGGTGCGGGGGTACTAGAATCGCCCAGTATTGTTAAAATTAATATTAAATATCCATATGTCAAAGAATGTTACAAAAATGCACAGGCTTTCATAAGGTGTCCTAATTTAATAAAAATTATTATATAATATAGGTGACATACCCCATAGCCCACACACACCGGCTCTTATCTGACACTGTTTTACTGCAATTGTTCTTTATTAAGTCATTTTTTCCCTAAAAATAACACTTCCATACAGACTCTTGCCACAAATCTGAACCCTGTCTTTTTATATCAACAGTAAGGTGTTGAAACCTGTTATCAATGTAAAGTGCCTTGGGGCAACTTTGTTGTAAAAGGCGCTATACAAGAATAAATTGAATTGAATTGAATTGAAAGGTGGTTGATAAGTGGTTTTTTTTCTACAGTTTGTTTGAAGAGGACATCATGTCTTACGTTCCCCTCTCTGCATTTCACTCTGGCTTCAGTTTCTCCCCTCGCTGTTCCCCCGGCTCATCACCACAGAACTCTCCAGGTGCGTCCCAGGCTGGGGTCCTAGACTGTTCTGTACATTTATACCAAACATCTCAAAAATGTCAAATATACTTCGCTCTGACCTAATATTTTAAACCGTGGTTTTTATATCAATTATTAGATAGATCGTTTTTGCAATCCATTTCAACTTCATCCAAGTTTCTAGTTTTATAAATGTTTTGGCAACAACAGCTATCAGCCCTCATCACATTTACTGGCTTCACTAGCTTTTTCTGGCCAATGTTAGTATTATTTTTTTCACTGTCCACTGCTGTAAATGGCCACGTCGGATCTGGTGTTTTATGGAAGTTAACTGATATGGTGGTGTTTTCTTACCTCCATATCTGAACATTAATATTACTTATGTTGTAATGGTTGTAATGGAACTGCAAGTCCATGAAGTTCACTGACTAATCAATAGATCAATAATAAAAATAAGTCTTCAGTTTTCTTATTCATTGACACTGACTCTTCTCTACAATCACAGCTTCCGAAAACAGAAGTATGAAAAAGGGTCAGTCCCATATTAGGGCAATCCTTATGCTCAAAGTATCCTAAAAACTGTCAAATTAAGTGAAATTTTGAGGCAAATTAAAGAATTTAACATTCATAATGCTAAACTAGTAGGTGTACCAGCGCATCATTTGTGTTGTGCCAGTTGTATTTTTATTGTGACAGCATTGGTAAGTGGTGGGTTGGTGGTCAAGCTTTAAGAAAAGCTTTCTCATAGATGTGTTAAAAATCTTTGACTCATTTTCCATTTCGAGTTTCTGATGAATAATCTGCTCTGTGCTGTGCTCTGCTTGGCCCTGGCTAAGGTGTCATTGACAGAGCTCCACTGGTTCCAGTGTGCTGTCTCTCTGGTGACAGCTCTCCAGGTCAGAGGCTCTCTCACTCTTGTCTAACCCTCCAGCATCTCCAGCTACTCTTCACCTGCTTTCAACCCTCTACACTCCTCCACCCAGTCTTACCCATTCTGATCCAAATGTACTTTCCATAGACTTCCTCTGACCTGAGAACAAGAACTCTCCCTCTCTACCAGTGAGGTGCATTGTATGGTTTTTGGACACCTTTCCATCAACAGTTCCCAATGTTTCCTCTCAATATTTGTGGATAAAATGAAGGATACCATAGCAACTCTGGCAGAAATGTTCTGATTTTAGATTTTTTTTATGTCCTTAAAGCTTAGAAGTTGACAGTTATGGGTCCCAGAGTGGCACGTGTGTAAATGTTGGCCCAGTTCAGTGTTTGCCATTATTACAGCCATCCGTCACTGACAGTCCAAGAGAGCAAAATTGGAATTGGTCTCTCTGGGTGGGTAGAATGGCAACAACACACCTACACCACATTTAACAAACATTAATATGATATTAAATGAATGCTGTGAATATTCCCTTTTGACCACATATCTCTGCTTTTTAACTGAGCAGTAAAGGAGAACTGAACATGATGCAGCATTCATTTATCAGCGGTCATAACTGTGACTTCTAAGGGTTAAACTTACCTTCAACCTGTTAATTTTGTTGCCACAGGTCAGTCTAATTGTTTACTGATCTCTTTTCTCCTTGGTCATTCCTACTTTTAGGCAGACTGTTATGATTTTAATGGTGTACCTACATGTTTATTGTATGCCAGGAAGTTGATATTTTTACTATGGCTAATGCCGATGTGTTCCTGTATTTGCCTGTTGGATTAGGAACCCAGAGAGCCCGAGCTCCAGCCCCCTATCGCAGAGATTTTGAGGCCAAACTTCGAAATTTCTACAGGAAACTAGAAGCCAAAGGTTATGGGCAAGGCCCTGGTAAAATCAAGTGAGTCATCTCAACATAGTCATATTTAATGCTCATTAATGCACTGGTCATTCATGCAGTACATCAGCAGGAGTGGACCTAATGAAAAGGGATTAGGCCCCATAATTGGAAGGTTGTGGGTTCAAGTTTCAAACCAGCAGGGTGACCTATGGTTCCCTTGAGATACCATCCCTACCACTGCTCCCTGGGAGCTTGATAAAGTTTCCCACTGCTGCACGGTGTGTGAATGGGTAAAAAGCAGAGTGTGCATTTTGTTGTGGATCACTGCTCACACTGACAAATAGTCACTTTCATTTTCAAGTATGGAAATTACTGATAATGACAGAATTGTGTTTGTATCATTAAATGTTCATGGCATTACTGTTTTGTGAATGGACAATATGATTTTTCTATGTTTCAGGCTCATAGTGCGCAGAGATCACCTGTTGGAAGGTACCTTTAACCAGGTCATGGCCTACTCACGCAAAGAGCTCCAAAGGAATAAACTCTACATCACGTTTGTCGGGGAGGAAGGGTAGGGCTTTAATCATAACTCTAGCTTTGATGTACTATATTGGAATTTTATCAACAATGATGATGTTATATCATGTGTTAACAATGTTTATCATAATTGTGTTTATAATAATTCTTGTTTGTCTTGTCAAGCCTGGATTACAGTGGACCTTCTCGAGAGTTCTTCTTCCTGCTGTCTCAGGAGCTGTTTAATCCATATTACGGCTTGTTTGAGTACTCTGCTAACGACACCTACACTGTTCAGATCAGTCCCATGTCTGCCTTTGTGGAGAATCATTTGGAATGGTGAGATTCTCCACACTTCCTGTGGAGAAACACTATATTTGGTCTAACCTCCTGAAATTAGGCCATTTTAAAGACCCAGACAGTTGAACATCCATGTGCATGTTTGTTTTCAGGTTCCGTTTCAGTGGCCGGATATTAGGCCTGGCGTTGATTCATCAGTATCTGTTGGATGCCTTCTTCACACGGCCCTTTTATAAGGCACTCCTCAGACTGTAAGTGCAATCTGATTTCTGTATAATATTTATTTCATATTCTGTGCAGGAATAGTGATCTAAACATATTAAACCTAAACATATGAGTCCAGTTTTTTAAGTATGTTGTAATGAGAAATAACAATGAGGTCAACATCTGTTCAACAGTTTTTTTATTTCACTGCTCCTCCTATAAATTTCAATGTTCTCTTCATCTAGCACTTTTTTAAAAAGCCTTGTGGTGATTTCTTTTTTCCTTTCAGAGCAACTGACCTAAGCGATCTGGAATATTTGGATGAGGAATTCCATCAGAGTTTACAGTGGATGAAGGACAATGACATCACAGATGTTCTGGACCTCACCTTCACTGTCAATGAGGAGGTTTTTGGCCAGGTGCTTTGCTTCATTCTTTGAGTTAGCAAAAATAAAATGTACATAATTTTCTCTCTCAAACCAAATATAACTGATAAACCAAGACAAGTGTCTGAAGCTTGTTTCTTTAGTATTTGACTGGAGAGGCCCATATAGCTAACAAGGAAGTTTATAAAGTATTTCAGGGGTTTCTCAACCCTGGTCCTGCAGGCATCAGGTGCTGTATATGTATCTGTTGCTCTTCTTCCATCCCGCTTGGTCAAACTAGTCCGTTTCTGAGCAACAACCTTTTGAGATGGATTGGGTGTGTTAAAGGAGATAAAACAATGAAGAGTGGAGGTCAGTTTGTGACTCCAGGACCAGACATAATAAATACTGCGCTATAATACAACAGTTTGTTCTGGGGACACCGTCTGATTGATTCAGAAGCATTTTCTTTACTCAGGTATGCATGTTTTTAAAAGTAAATCTAAGTGATGCAATGAGCAGTTAAGCATTAGCTAATTTCTGCTACATTATCATATGCCAAAAAATAAAAAAATAAATACCTCGCATAAATTGTATGAGATATTTCATATGTCATTTGGTCGGTTTCTAAGGAAGAGTGTGACAGCAGGCTAACAACAAATTTGTCGTTTGGCTCTTAGGTTGGCAGTTGTAAAAGTATGGAATTAGAAAGATGGAATGGATTACCTGATATGTTGAATTAGAATGTGAACGTCGTGACGGTTCTGTGACGGTAGAGGGCGCCCTGCTCTGATTGTGTACACCTGTGCCTTGGGCGACCCCATCGTTTACCATGTGTAGGTGAATTAGAAGAGAAATTGATTTAGTAAGATTGTTCGAAAGGAAATCGAAAGGAAATGCTGATATTAAAGCACTTGATACAACATTTGATGTAACGTTCAGGGATTTTCTTAGTTTTTTTCTTTATTTTGAAGAAATGTTGGGTAAAAGCGATGGAGCAGCCAAATTTAAAAGTAATGGTGAATAAAATTAGTTATTCATGATAACACACTACAGCTCATATAGGTGTACTGTTGGCTGTATTAAAGTGCATACTGTATTCAGTAGTTACTTACTGAGGTGCACTTTTGTTTATGTATTATGGATCACAGCACAGGCCAAACTGTGCAACCATTTGTTTCAGTGTTTATAAGTATGGCTTAGCCTATAGAGCTCAACCTTTTTTTTTGCTCACACACCTGTTTTGTGTCATCAGGTAACAGAGCGAGAGCTGAAATCAGGAGGTGCAAATCTGCAGGTAACTGAGAAGAATAAGAAAGAGTACATAGAGCGCATGGTGAAGTGGAGGGTGGAGCGAGGTGTGGTCCAGCAGACGCAGGCTCTGGTCCGAGGGTTTTATGAGGTAAGTTGCCACCTTCTGTCTTTGCCCTCTGATACTGCCATCCAGCTGCACTCATCCCACCTACATGCATTACTGCAGGGGTTGCAGTACATGATCGTGTTTTATGAAATTTTGTAATATGGAAACAGAGAAGGGTTCTACTTTAGGTTCCAAGTAACACCTAGCCTCCTTGTCTTCTTCTTTGGGCTGCTCTCGTTTAGATCTTCTGTTTGCATTTTTTCTGGTCCTCTGCATCTTCCTTATTCACACCAACCCCTGCATCTCCTCTCTCAACACATCCATACACCTCCTCTTTGGCCTTGCTCTTTTCCTCTTGCCAGGCAGGAAGGATTTGCAGGAAGTCATTAGAAACAGAAGTCTTTTTGGAAGACAAATGACCATAAATGATAAATCTTGTTGTTTGGCAGTAATTTTATATTCTCCACCCATCTTTAGTCCAAAAACGGCTTGTTTTGAATAGTTTTTCTTTTTTATAAGTTTAGCCCTGTCCATCCACACTAAAGACAGCTCCAGACTGTGTCAGGAAAATGTGTTTTTCCTTTTGGTTGAACAAGGCCCTTCACAGTGCAGCCAATCAGAACAGAAGTCATGTAAGAAGTCATATGTCATGTATATGTCTTAGAGACCCGTTCATGGTGTTTATCTCCCTTTTTGGTTAGGACTGGTTAGGATGTACTCAGATGATGGATGGATGGATAATCACACGTCCTATATATGTGACATCCTTTTAAAGCATGAAGGCATAAAGAAAGATTGTTAAATTTTATTAATTGTGTAAATTATACTGATTATGTAAGAGTGTGTATATCACCTGCCTGTCTCAGGTTTTGTTGGACATCAGTGTTGCACCAGCTTCCCTTCTGAAGATTGTTATTCTTAGAGTTTGCTGGTTGAAGGTTGTTCTAGACAGCCGTCTGCCCTGAAATATGAGCTTCTAGCTGCAATAAGGAAGTTACAGCATTCTATTAGTAACATTGTAACTTTGTGTATCTGTCTGCTTGTGCAGGTTGTAGATTCTCGGCTGGTGTCTGTGTTTGACGCCCGAGAGCTGGAGCTGGTCATTGCTGGCACAGCAGAGATTGACCTGAATGACTGGAGAACCAACACTGAATACAGAGGAGGTAAGACCCTTCATATCCCCCTAGTGGGGCCTTATGTTACCATTAAAAATTGGATGAAAATACATAGATATTTCCGTTGAAATACACCAAATGTTTTTGTTGCAACTATTTTTCAACTTTTTGCAGCTTATTTATCTGATTCTTATCTATTACAACATCTTTAGTCTAAACTGAAGCCAATAAACTGGTGTTTATTTTGGGGTTGCAAGATTATTAATTATTGATATATTTATGTATTAAAAAACAAATGAGTTGATTTTCTTTTGGAAGCTTTTGTGGTTGGGTGTGTGGACCCCGGGTTAACATAGATCAGGAACCCCTGGTGTAGTGATCATTATCTAAAAAATATTTATTCTCTTCCACTTTGTTGAAGCTTTTTTTTTTTTTAATGATAAGGACAGTCTGATTGCTTGGGATCTTAAAAGGATAAGCATGGTTGTTAAACGCCATTTCAAATATTTAGCTTAAAAACATCAAAAATCTGTAGATTAAAAACTGATTAATAGATGCCCAATCTTTTAGTCCTACCCCTTACTTTTGTTCTGCTCTTCCTCAGGCTACCATGATGGGCACATCGTGATCCGGTGGTTCTGGGGGGCAGTGGAGCGCTTTAATAACGAGCAGAGGCTGCGACTGCTGCAGTTTGTGACGGGAACATCCAGCGTGCCCTATGAAGGCTTCACAGCGTTGCGCGGGAGCAACGGCTTGCGGCGCTTCTGCATCGAGAAGTGGGGCAAGATCACCTCTCTGCCCAGGTGCTTTTTAAATCTTCAGATTCTAACCTGTACTCACCTTTTTGTATGGTATAGCATGAACAACTAAACAGTTGTCTCAGACTATACACTGCATGTTGTTGATTGCTCTGACAGAGATGCAAACTGACACCTACATTTGTTCAGACACCTCTAAGAATTACACACATAAACATTTAGCTTTAAAAACAGGAAGACAAATTTGCAGTTTTATCAACTAAATCAGTTTATTTATGCAAATGATTTGCCATTTGATCAGTAAAATAGACCAAAAGGAACCAAAAATCCATCCATCCATTTTCTGCCGGTTGTCCCAAACGGGGTCGCGGGGGAGTGCTGGAGTCCAACCCAGCGCACACAGGGCGAAGGACGGGGGACGCACCCTGGACAGGTCGCCAGCCCATCGCAGGGTGGAGCGAGATGGCACCTTGCTCAAGGGTACCTCAGGGCAACCCATTGGGAAGGGGTTCGAACCCCCAATCCTCCGGCCAGCGCCCTAACCACCAGGCCACCACTGCCCCTGAACCAAAAATATAGTAGTTAAATATAGACAAAAAATTAATGCCTTCAGTTAACTATAACAGTGACTAAATAAAAAAGACATGAAAAAACACTTATATTTAGTTAATTTGTAAATTAATTGACTGAATAAAAATGTTTTGATGTTCAAAAATCATAGCTGATATTGCTACTGAAATTTTCTTCCCTAATTCCCTGGCGGCTCATTGGTACCTGGAAGCAACTTGGGACTCCTCACTGATCCTGGAGTTTAAAACCAAACTAACTCTGTACTGTTAGTATACCCAAGGGGGTTGGGTAGCCGGTTGACCTTGGACCCTCAGAGGTTTTTTTCTCCACATAGTGGCGTTTTTGGTTCCTCTCCTCCGTAGTCGTCCGGCTTAAACATCTTAAACATCTATTACTGTAACCTGTTATCAATGTAAAGTGCCTTGGGGCAACTTTGTTGTAAAAGGCGCTATACAAGAATAAATTGAATTGAATTGAATTAATGTATTAGTGTACAATTCCATCCAGTAGCTAGGATTTCCCAGTCACACATTTTCATGCTCACTGGGAGGGTGAAGGCTTCGACATCATAGGAATATTGCTAATGCAACTTCATGAAACATGTTAATACCTTTGAACAAACAGATATTTTGGCCAAGCAGCCAATTCTGCAGATACTCATGGTGGCTAACATCATGCTGATTGAGAGGGGAGAGAAAGAGTCATGCGTCACACCCACAAAGAGTAAAATCAGCCATGGATGGCTGTGGCATTATAAAGGTTGAACATCTCTGGATGACAGAGCCAGCAGTTAGACAGCTGCACCACTTGTAAATCTGGCTGTTTATGTGCCACAGGTTGTCACAAGCATGAAACATCTTTATATCTGCTATGTCTATTCTTTAGTGCCCACCATTACCTCAAAATGGTGGAAAATGGTAAATTCAAGTATTCAGAATGTTACTTTCAGTAACTGATCAGACTTATCTGAAGTGATAGAAAATAGAGGGTTCACAATGTTCTTGAATTATATGTGCTAAATAATTATGATTCATTTGCTTTATGCCATGGTGTCCAGTATGTGAAAAGAGAGCAGAGGAACAAGTGAATGGGGAAACCTCGAGAGTCTTGTTTATTCAGATACACACGGTACATACACACACAAAGTATAGGGGTGAACGGATGAGTCCAGGTCGGCTTGGCAGCGCTTAAGTAGACCGGGATTCAGGTGTTCCTGATTCTGTGGATTTTGCCACTGCTAGTGGCACCTTAGTGGCCAGTGGATCTTTCTTTTAAGCTTTTGCAACTTTTGACTTTGGCAGCAATAGTGGAATAAGACAAATGTTGAACATTTGAATTCACCATTTTCCTGGCACTGTGCATCCCCGACATTGTGTCATGCCATACAAACTACGTTCCATTACTTGTTTTGAGAAACATTTAAACACTTATAAAATAGCAGAGTGGCTAACACCATCGACAGACAGACTGAAATGGCACTGTTATACCAGTAATACTTACACCATAGCAAATTTTACATCATACTTACATCAAAGCTTACAGTTTACAGCAGTTAGATGGAATGACTTCTCAGCGGCAACATGCAGATGCAGTGTACGTAAATCTGCTTATTTGATTTCTTTTAGGGCTCACACATGCTTCAACCGTCTAGATCTTCCTCCATACCCATCCTACACCATGCTGTATGAGAAACTTCTGATCGCTGTGGAGGAAACCAGCACTTTTGGCCTTGAGTGAGGACTGTCCTCACCTTGCAACACTCCACCACTCACTCTCCCCTTTGTGCACATTGTGTGCACATAACACCTGCATTATCCTTGGAAGGCACAGAGGTTGTTTTTTTTAATATGATTATGCGCCTTGGAGGACACTGTTGGATGCATCACTCACCTGTGCACATGGCGTATGGTGTGTGAGGAAGGATGTGAACCATGCAAGCCGTGTATGCAATATGAATTGAAAGCCTTCAGCCTCCTTTAACTCTCAGGGCCTTGACCTCTGCTGCAGCACAGGAACTCCAACAAGGCTGGAGCATGCAAACTCGGCAGTCCATAGCAGCAGTTTTCCTGCAACATGTTTTATTTGCAGCTTCAGTTTCTCAGTGATTGATGCTGTCACCTGAAGTATGTCAACAGTTTCTTTCTAAATGGTGACAAAAATGTATTTTCCCTCAGTCACTGGGTGTCCTTATTACTTTGAATTGAAGAAATTGGCATAATTACATAAATAACAAAAGAAATCAACATCTGCACCTAAACTGTACCACAGTTACACTTCACTTTGCAGGAGCCTGTAAGAAAGTGGGCTGGGAACTCAGCGCCAAGCTGTTACAATTTTTCATTTGTTGTGCACAGCATTATAGCGTGTCATACTGATAATTATTGATGCATAAATACACAAGAGGGCATATGTTACTGGTAATAACACACAGTAACAGCAACACATGACCTGGAGAGTTCTCTTATTTTCATAAATCAAGAAAATAGGAACACAAACAGCCCCTTAATGTGGTTTCAGATTTATGTCATTATTACTTACATAGTTTCCACAGTAAAGAGCCAGCATAACAGACTGTGGTCAGTGGAATGATACTGATGTGTGAGAAAAGATGTGCTGTTATCAGACATAACAGCTCTGGTAAGACATTTTATAGCCAATCAGATGGCACACAAAACTGTTGTATATTAAAACACAAGGTGATGCATGAAAATTCATTACAGAATGAGATGTATCAAGTGGCAAGCCTGTTACAGTATCTAGAGGCCTCATCTTTAGTTATTGTGCATTAACATTTTTGTAATATCTTGCAGTGGGTATTGTTACATTCATAATGTTCATAATGGTTCACTTGTTTCTATATTGTGTTGCCATACTGCATATAACATAAGGCAGCCCTAAAAGGTAGGCCTGTCTAATATTATATGTAGTTTCTAATGACAAATGTGTGTTCATGAGATCCTGCTTGCTGGAGGTTTCTTCTCTTTCAGTGATGCACCCAAAAGAGATTTGAGTGTCATGATCTATGGTTCAAGTAAAAAAGTAAAAGCAGTATTTATACTAAGTTATCAAAAACACATTATTTTTTAGACATTTCACGAAATAATTTCTGTACACCACTGCTGTTGTGACTAATGTTAGCAGTTTGCAGGTTTGTTACAGTTGGGGCAGACTCCCATAAATGCTCTCATAAAGGGACAGGAGGATGTAGGTATTGTAGGTATTGAAAAACCCTGATCCATGCATCACTGTTGACGACTCCCCCTTGTGGAGAATTTTCAACCTGCTCCACACGGCTTTATAATGACCTACGGATAGCTGTGTTTTAATATTTTTTCATTGAGTAATGAACTTCATTCCAATTTTGTGACAGCCCTACTGTGCATTGCACTGTTTCAGATTTTTAAAGTTTGTACATATTAACACATATCAAGAGAATTTGCCCACATAACACGTTTTGTGATGGCGAGAAAAAGGAAATAGATTAGGTTACGTTCAGTGTATTTTATGTAATATTGGTGCATAAGCCTAATAATGTTTGTGTACCACAAACATTTGTTAGGGGATTGTGAGCATTATGAAATGTTTTATAGTAACTGAGTGAGTCTTAAAGCTTATATGGGTTGGTTAAATGGCTCCGGGATGGTTATTGATGGTCTGAAGTCCTGTGCTTGGATTTTCATCTCTTCATTCTGAATATCACCTCTTCTCATAAGTCAAAGCACAATCAGTGATATGGCTGTATACTGTACATTCAATTAATGTAAACCATATGTAAGTTTCAAGAACATATGCTGCTGACATTGTGAAAATATATGCTATGCTGTATACAGAACATATTTGAGATTATTTGGGAAAGTAAATTGAGGTCTTCAGATTATATCAAAAAGGAGCAAATTGCTGGGATATGTTGCAAGTACAGTAAAAAGCTAGATATAAATTTAATCCCTCTTACAGACAACATTTGATATATCAGAAATTAAGTATTTAAGTGCATTTGTATTTAATATTTCACCTAGATGTTATATAACTGGATGTACTGTATAATGAATGTGTATATAATTGTCTGTACAGTATGTGTAACTTAAAAGATCTCAATTTTGAAATGCAATGTATGTAGTAGGGATCAAGATATCTTTTTTTTATCTCTTCATATTCTTATCTACTTTTTCTTTGAATATGGTTGTATAACTGCATCATGCTATGCACCTTTAAGTCAAACTAATAAGCAATTTAATTTTGCGTCGGTTGTTGAGGCCTTCTGTTTGATTTTCCAAAGTCATCCATTTATAGCCCTCGGACAAGAATGTGGCTCAAACTGACTGAAAGTTGTACAAACTGCCTCAAATTGTCGCCTCGGTGTTGGTTGCTGGAGATTTGAAAAGGCTTGGGCTCCTGCATCTTCCTTATAAACCCACACAGGCTAATGGCTAATTATGTTGCACTTTGGTCAAGTCTCCATATCAGTTTTATATTCTGAAATGAAATCATTCATAGCTCCTTTCTCAGGCCGAGAGCTGTAAAAAGCATAGCACTGTTGAAGAATGTCAATAAACAATCACTTTGTAATGCACTGCCTGCTGAGAGTCCTTGTCAAAACCCCTGCCTGGATTAAGTAGATTCTAAAGGTGTTTTACAACAGTGATACCATGACAGATGAGCAGAGACTGGTTACTCTAAAACTTACTGGACTTGTGCTCTTCTCTAGTATTTAGTGAGCATATGTAAATGGTACATAGTTCTAGGAAAAAGCCTTGGACTTGGAGTGGTCCATTGTTAAAGGGCCATAGGTCAGCATAATGTTTCCTATTCTTAACACCAACTAAAACTTTAAAGCAATGAGATTATTTAATTATAAATAAATTCAGTTGGAAGAAATTCTGCTTGCATTAAGGTTGGGAAAAAAGTTTTGATGACAAATACACCATATTGGCCCAAGACATAGTTTAGGGTTTATTTTTAGATCATATTCAAATTTTTAATATGCCTTATAAAATAATATTTTATAATATGACATAAAATGTCAACATGGTCTCAAGCATTACCCCATGGAGAGAATCCATGATGCCATCTAAAGGACTGTAGCATCACAATGTCCGCTCAGGTGGCAGAACTTACTCTTAAATCATTGTTGAATCTTAAATCATTAAAGGGAGGCAGAGCTACTGATATTTAAATAATGTACTGAATTGATAAATGAAAAGCCCACCCCTCACTGTCCCCTCTGCTCATGGTCATTTGTGAAAAAGGTGTGACATCATAAAAATGGTTCAGCCCAGTTCAATATAGTGAGGACTGTGTTTTATGAAATGTGCAGTCATTGTATTATAGCAAGTTTAGCAGGCATCACATAATTCTTAAGTATTGTCAGTTGTAGTCCTTCTTAAGTGTAGACAGTTGACTTGTCCCAAGTTCTTTCTTATTTTCTCAGCCCTCCAGTCATTGTTAAGGGACCACTGTTATCAACCAATCAGGCAAGCCTTCAGTCCTTTGTCAATGGGCAAGTGTTTGAATTTCCAGAAGCAGGCAAAAGCCATGGCATCTACCTATTTACAGCGGTGGCCTAGTGGTTAGGGAGTTGGCCCCAGGATCAGAAGGTCTTGGGTTCAAATCCCAGACCAGTAGGTTGCCCTGAGGTACTCTTGAGCAAGGTATTATCCCTGTCACTACTCCCCAGGTACTCAATAGCTGCCCCCTGCTGTACGTGTGTGTATGGGTAAAATGCAAAGGTGTAATTTGTTGTGGTTCAATGTGTGTTGTTCTGTGTACTCACAATGACAATGAGAATAGTCACTTTCACTTCCTTAATCTGGTACGATTTAGTTCTAGGAGCCTTTGTTCCTGTTTTTTGTCTTTGCTAATCTCAAATGTGTGGTTGAAACTTTTCACTGGTCTAGTGGTCTCCCTGTGGTAAGCTGACTGTTTAAGGGTTTGGTGGTGAGCACAGAGCAAAGTTTTCATCATCTGCAAGATGAACATCAACAGATATTCTGCTCTGTAATTGCATGCTTATACATAAAGAAGGTGGAACAGCATTTTAAGTAATGAGAACATCTGTAAGGTTTAACACACATGGTTGTATATTTGCATCCATACACGACTATTGCTGTTCATTTGCTTTCTTATCACAACCTTAAAACAACAAAGAAAAAAAATCCCCCAAGTGCAGCCAGTCAGCCAGGACATGTCTGGTGTCTGAAGTGTGCTTTATTAGTTTTACACTGCAGTTACAGCGGGAACAGTTGACAAGTACTGGTATTATTATAAAACTGCCCCAAATCACATCAATCTCAAATCTACATGCTGATGGAGTTGACTATGTGGTTTTGAAAAACATTGACTTTGCACAAATTACAAGTGATAAAATAATAATGCATAAAATGTTTGTAATTTCAAGCAGCATTTTTTTAAATCAAGCTGACTTTTTACAATACAATTAAAATAAGATTCAGTAGCCTATATTACCTTTAAGCATTTTTCCAATTAAATGTATCTATTTCTAAAATAGTTTTCATAAAAAAAAAAAAAAAAATTTAATTGCATGCAGATGTAGCTGTCATTCAAATACATTAGAAACTTTTTTATACATTAGAAACCTATTTTTATTAGCAATATTATACATAAAAGCTCATAAATTACATGCACAAGCTTTTTTAGCACTATAAAACTGTAAAATAGATGACTATTAAACTGTAAAATAGCTTTAATTCACACTTTAATTACAAAATTAATTTCATTTCATTTATTACTAAATGCAACAGGTCAAGAGGTCAGATAGTTTTTTTCCAGTGTATTTAGAGCATGCATCCTCTCTATATAGCTTACCAAACTGACAAACCTGACCATTCCCCAGTGCTGACCCATATTAATGTGACAGGTGTGTCAACATCTGCACACCTCATTGAGGGTGAACACAACTGCAGACAGTTTATGCATCAGATCTTTTTCAACAGTGTCCAGCTTTGAATGTATTTAACTTTAACGATGATAAACAAGTTGTTGTGAAGGGCATGCAAATACTAAATTCCACTGTTTACTTTGGAATTTTAAAAATGTTATTTGTTAAACCCAGCATTACAGGCCTGCACAACCCCCTAGAGATGCAGGAAGATGAATGTGATTTTGTTCAAATTTCAAATTTTTACAAAAACATAATTGTATATAAAGTAACGTACATGTTTCCTGCATGTCTGCCGTGTTAAAGCAGCTTGGAGTGTTAGGATTAAATTCCCTTTCTTTAAAATGTGCTGATGCTGTCACACCCATGCTTTCTGGTACTGGCATTCGCTGGTGGCTGAAGTGTGCTCTGATGTTGGGGTAATGGGGGTGTCCAGGCCTGCTCGCCATGCACATGTGGTGACAGGGCTCCATGGTTCTACTTTTAGCTTGTTTAAAAATACAGGTACGTGGGTCTTGATGGTGCCAGTTTTTGCTCTCTCCGTGGAGCAAAGGGCTTCCTCACTGGCCTCCTCTTCAAACCTCTCCCCAAAAGCATGTGTGCATCTTGTTTTACTCAGCGGTGATTTGCGGGTCAGCAATGGCATCAAAGTGAGGTCATCACAGGGTTTATTTTGGCTAAAGGGCAAGGAGGCCAAGCTTTGGGGAAGAGGCACTTAATCACTGTCCCCTTTGCCATCATTCTTCTTCATCTTACTCTTCCTTCTCTCTCCCTCATACTCCTCTTCCTTTCTTTTCAATCATCTTTATAATTCCTCTGTAATCAATCCCATTAGCAAAGGTAACATTTCAGCAATGCTCAGGATCACAGAAAGGACTACATTACCCAACATCCACTGCAGTAAGAAAGTTTTCTCTGTTGGCCTAGAAGGGAAACACTCAAAAGCTGCAGTGCACGGCGTCTGCAGGCACAGGAAATTCCTCCTGACTGAAAACCCAAACAGGAAGTATTGTCCTGCACCAAATGCTACCTCCAGAAAGATGCGCAGAATTAGCTGTACCAAGTACAGCCCTTTAACTTCTCCCCCAAAACCACCACTGCTGAGCTTAGTCCCTTCTGCGTAATGTGGTTGAAATTGGATGGGACGTCTGCTCCTGCATGAAGTGCTGATGGGTGAAGGCTGTTAATGCTTGGTGCGAGTGGTGTGTGACATACAGAATGGTGGGGACACATACACACACTAAATGTTGAAAGCTGAAGTGACAGAGCGAGAGCGGGGTGAATACATCAAAGCACATACTTGCACAAGCAGGGTGGATCGTGTTGCACACAAATAGTTCCCTTTCATCCCTGAACAGAGTGAAACCAGTGAAAAGAACAAAAACACGAAGGAGGAGGAATACCACCAGCCAGAGCTTACCTGCAGAAAACAGAAAAAAGATTTTGGCCACTTTATTAGAAACCTATTGCTTGATTGGTTGAAAACAAAGGTGTGTCCCATTCAAATCCTGGCAGGTCACAGCTTCGCAGTTTTTTCCCATCATACGTTCATGAAGGCACAACTCTGCAGTTTTTTCTTAAACTCATGAAGGTTTTCACAGGCCTGACCCTTGGTTAATGATGTGGTATTGAGGGGCTAATAAGGTGCAACGGGAAACTGCAGTGATCTGGCCTGAATGCTTCCTGTCTGTTTAAGCAGCTACAAACAATATGTGAACACCACGACTAGCTGGTGTCAAAATGGAACTAGAAGTGTCTGTGACAGCTAGTGGATAATGAAGAAAACAAACAAATCTCCTTACCTGACACACTTTCTGGATTGAATGTTGCTATGTGACATCATAATAATATTCATTATTTTAGATCATTGATTAGAAATTGATTAGATCAGTTTCACAGTGTAAACATTCTGCTTTATTTTTCTACAGGCACACTCAATATGGAGTGAATGTTATTGAATTAAACTTGACAGAGTGGCCAGTAAGTGGAAGTACATACTCAGTATTTTCATTAGAACTACATGCATTTTATGGTGATGTCGTGGCCTTGTTCTCTGCTGATCTTTCATTTGGATTCAGAGAAACTGCTCAAATGATAACAGACATTCTATCTGAAATGAACCAGCTGCTTTTAAAGGAATACTTTGCCATAAAGGAGAGGTAATGAGATATTGGAAATCCTAATAAAAAGAAAATGTCTCTTGGTTTTCTATTTCGTCCCCTAACATGATTACTCACCTATGAATGGCAGATGTTGGTTTAGGCTGATGAAGAGAACCTCCACTGCATTCACCTTCTCCATACAGAGACCAAGGCTATGCTCCAAAGCCCTGCTGCACACGGTCTTGGCTTCAGCACCTTGCCCTGCGGATGGCACTCTCTGTAAGGTCCTGTTTTCTCATTTATTTACTCTTTATCCTTGTTGATCATCTCTCTTTATTACTGATGGCCTCATGGCCTGCATATCTTACCTCATTGTCTCAGTAATAAGAGACAATTGGCTGTAGAGTGAGTGTGTGAGGATCTATTCTTACCTCAGAATCCATAGAGGACTTGTTAATGTCAGTAACCTGCCATTGTTCACATACTCCAGCACACACACAAACACAAATCAGCTGCAGAATGCCAGTTGAAAGACAAAAAGGACAAATAGTCACAGTAAATGGTTACACAATAATACTCTCAGTAAGGGCAATGTTAAATTCCCCAGTGCTTACTTAGCTGAAAGAAATAAAAGAAAATGACAATTGAGATTATTGTGTTGCTGCAAAACCCATTAATTTTCCTGTGTCACATAAAAGAGTTAAAACACAGCCTTTAGCCTTGGAGCTCCCTGTAGTGAGAGCTTTGGCCCAACAAGATTCTGCATTCAGAACAGTTTAGACCTGACAGGTATTCCCAACTGACAGGTTGTTATTATGAGCAAGTGCACATGCAAGATCCAGTTTCTAAAACACATTACTGGGCAAAAGTCTTAAGTCATGTCTCACTTCTTTATATTTTCCTAGGGAATTTCTTTTGTTTGTGCAAAAATACTATCTTATACCTGTCAAGCTAAGTAGATATTGAGTACATCAAATGAAAAAAAAAAAAAATTGGAAACAAATGTTTTACTGTGACAGGCTGCAAAGTGCTTAAAGATACAAGCTAGATAAAGGGGTTCCCCCACTCAGCGTTCAGCATCATCAGTTTACTAATCACTGGCCTGATCATCCGAAATCCCCTGCACCTGTTTCTTCTCTGCTTCATGCTCAAAGTTAGATGGCTTTATTCTGCCTGAATAATTGATATGTAGGGCACTGCATGGCTAAAAAGAAGAAAACAAACCAGGAAAAAAAAAAAAACTAAACTGGTCAGGTAAAGGGACTGAAAATGAGAGCCAAAACTCTCTGAGAGCCTTCAGAGAGCCTGGAGAACTATTCCTCAACAATACATTAAAAAACACAAGAAAGTCTGACTCTTTGGAAGGAAAATAATGATATGTAAACACTATGAGATAACTGGCCCATACAACATTGCTCTTCTTCATTTTCTTGAAAGCTTTCTTTCTCTTGAAAGCATTACCGAGGTCAAGTACTGACGGTGCTCCATTATTCCAGAAAACACAGTTAACCTTCCCCATATCCCAGTGTTGGGCAGCTCTATTATCTTGCATTAAGGAATTTACAATGGAGGAATTTTCAGTCTCAGCACTTTTTCAGTTGATGCTGGATGAGTAGTCAAGGCATAACACTACCATCTAGTGTGTAAGGATGGTCAGTGAATGATTGTAATGATTATTATCTTCACAACAGGGCTTCTGCTGATCTGTTCACCTCAGTCAATTAAACAGCAACGCAGGGCTGATTAATAGAAATCAGAAATGTTTAGTTGCAGTTAGTTCTGCATTGAGTCACTACAAATACTGAAAGCAGAAGTTCTTCAGCCCTCAATTTGAATAATAAACAGAAAACCTCAAAAATGAAAAATGATGTCTGGGAAATGTCCCCCCCCCCAATTTAGCCTCTGAGGGCTAAATTGGGGGGGGGACATTTCCCAGACATTTTTGTGGAGACAGTTGTTTATTCTTGTTTATAACTTCAGTATGTTCTTTATTTCCCCCACAATTGGGAAATTGCACCATTTGTTATTTAATTTGTTTTGCTCAATTAGAAAAGTGTTATATTTCAAAGTTTGAATCTGAACCTGTTCAGTTTGAATGGGGAGCTCAATAATGTTCCTATCTAGAAAAGGGGGCCCTGCAGAGAAAGTTTGGGAGCTACTGCCTTATGCCATGGTGCTCCATCATGCTGGAAAAACATTGTTCTTCACCAAACTGTTCTTGGATGGTTTGGAAAAGTCACTCTCGGAGGGTGTTCTGGCTGTGATGGCTGTGATGTTCGTCAAAATTGTGTGTGAGCCCACTGCCTTAGCTGAGAAGCAACCCCACACGTGAATGTTCACCTTTTCTTCACCTTTAGGAAAGTGGCTTCATCAGAGAAAATGACTTGACCCCAGTCCTCAGCAGTCCATTCCCTCTACGTTTTACAGAATATCAGTCTGTCCCTGATGATTTTCTGTGGGAGAGAAGTGGTTTATTTGCTGCCCTTCTTGACACCATGCCGTCATCCAAAAGTCTTCACCTCACTGCGCATGCAGATGTACTCACACCTGCCTGCTGCCATTCCTGAGCAAGTTTTGCATTGGTGGTGCTCCAATCCCACAGCTGAATCTAATTTAGGAGACAATCCCGGTGCTTGCTCGACTTTCTTTGCCGCCCTGAAGCCTTCTGCACAAAACTTTAACCTCTCTCCTTGAAGTTCTTGATGATCTGATGGTTGATTTAAGAACAGTCTTACTAGCAGCAATATTCCTGCTGGTGAAACCCTCTTTGTGCAAAGCAATGAAGACTACACGTGTTTCCTTGCAAGTAATCATGCTTAACAGAGCAAGAACAACGGTTTCAAGCACCATCCTCTTTTTAAAGCATCCGGTCTGCTATTCTTACTCAATTCTAACTTGAAAAACTTTAATAATTTTTACAACATACCAGCAATGAGCCTGGTCGTTGGGACTTTCCACTTTAGCTTATACCACAATTTTTATGGGGTTTAGATCAAGGGGGCTTTCTTGGCTTGATTCTGTGGAAGTGAATAGTGATAGTGGCTATTTGTCATTGTGAAACAGAGCACAACACACAGTGAAACACAGCAAAATGCAACCTCTGCATTTAACCCATACACACTGTGCAGCAGGGGGCAGCCATATCCAGTGCTCAGGGAGCAGTGATGGGGCCAGTAACTTGTTTAAGGTACCGTAGGGCAGCCTACTGGCAACCAACTCAAGCCCACAACCTTTCAAGGCCTCAGAGAGAGAGAAAGAGAGAGAGAGAGAGAGAGAGAGAGAGAGAGAGAGAGAGAGAGAGAGAGAGAGAG